>JAESVK010000164.1:59436-99346 GCA_017140935.1 Hamamelis virginiana
TATATATATATATATATATATATATATAAACTGGTTGTCCATGAGAAGCTTGGAGAGAGAAGGTGTGGAGAGAGGAAAAAAAAGCCCCAAGTAGGAATGGCTGATGTGGAGAGAAAAATAGCAAAAATAATTTAATAAAAATAGAAATCATACAATGAAGCCTTAATTTGATATAAATGGAAAGTCAAAAGTGGAGAATAAAATAAAATAAAATATGCATAAACCAATTAGAAAAGAGTAAGAGGAGTGAATTTAGGAGAGAAGAGAATGGGGGAGGGAAGCAATGTGAGGAGTGCCACGTAGGACCAATTGCTCTATATATAGTAAGATATATATGCTTATATTGCAGCAAGAAAATTTAAAGAGCAGTGCTACAAGTACCGTCTCTCAATTCCCGTCTAATGTGGCAATAACCACATCAGACGGTGAAAACACTTAGGTGAAGACTCCCACATCAGACAGTGAAAATACTTAGGTGAAGACAGTGGAAACACTTAAGGTGAAGACAGTGGAAACACTATAAGGTGAGGACAGTGAAAACCCAGAAAACACCAGTGTAATTGGGGTTTTCACTGTATTTATTGTGTTTTTTTCACAGTGAAAACACAAAAAGTGATGAACACGGTGAAGAAAGAGAAGAAGAAGAAAGAGAAAGAGAAAGAGAAAGAGAGAGAAGTTTTAACTGTGTTTTTAGTTTTCAATGTGTTAAATAAAAACAGTGAAAACTAAAAAAAAACATTGAAAACTTGAATTTTTCCAGTGTTTTTTCAGTTTCCATTGTCTTTGAAAACTACAAAACAGTGTAAACTAAAAAAGCAGTGAAAACTTGGATTTTTCATGTGTTTTTTTTTAGTTTCCATTGTCTTTGTAAACTTCAAAGAGAAGACAGTGGAAACTAAAAAAACATAGCAAAAACCCAAGTTTTCACTGTTTTTTTAGTTTCCACTGTTTTGTAACTTGGCACTATACATAGAAGAAGACAAGCACGTCATGGATCCCTCTTTATGTACACAAATATCATTCTCTTCTCTAAAAGTAGAGATCAATTGCTACTTGGACTAGTCGACGGCTGGGTCTGTAATGTTGTGTCAATTGCATTTATACTATTGAAGAGGCATTAAGAGGAAAACTGAAAAAAAAAAAAAAAAAAAAAGTGAAAACGCTAAACAATGAAAATACTAACAGTCAGTTTGGATTGAGAGAGTTGGGGAGAAGAGAAGAGAAGAGAAGAGAATTTTTTTAAAATTCTCTCGTTTGGATTGAGAGAGGGGGAGAGAAAGGAGAGAAAGGGGAGAGAAAGAGGAGAGAAAAAGGGCCCTTAATCTTTCTCTCCAAATCAGAGAGAAATGGGGAGAAGAGAAGAGAATGGCTTTAAGGATAGTATGAATTTACTGTTTTGCCCTTTTCCTCTCTTCTTTAGTTTTTATTTTCTTTTTATGTAAGTAAGGGCAATATTGTAATTTGCATATTAAAATCTTCTCTTCTCTTCTCTTCTCTTCCCTCTCTATCCAAACAAGGTGGAGAGAAAATCATTTAACTTTCTTCCCTCTCTATCCAAACAAGGTGAAAAGAAAGTCATTTAACTTTCTCTTCTCTTCTCTTCTCTTCTCTTCTCTTAATGAGTTTCTCTTCTCTTCTCTCCAACTCTCTCAATCCAAACATAGCCTAAAACAGTGAAAAAGAGAAAAGAGCTAGAGAGAAAGAAAGGGAGGAAGGGGAGGAAGAGGAGGAAGACAGGAGAAGAAGAAGAAAAAGAAGAGGAAAACTGGGAAAAACAAACAAACAAACAGTGTGTTGACTGTTGGAGCAAAGACCACGCTACTACAGATATCACGAGTCATACCACATCACATAAAGAAGGCAACCCTCACCTCAGAAACCAACAATTTTCATTCGAGCTGAAACCATGCCATGAAGAGTCGCCAATAGGAATCACATCCGAGTCAACCCTCCTAGGCTCACTGAACTTGAGCTAACAGCAGCTTATTCTCGCACTCGGGTGACTTCTCCTCTGCTTCTTGTTCCGTGATGTGCTACTTGACTTTCTTTAATTGAATCTGAATTTTTTTTTCTTCTTCCTCCGCTGATTTCTGGTTTGGTTTTTTCTTTTTCTTTTTTTCTTTTTTTTTTTTTTTGGAACACAAAATAATATATAGTTGCATAAATTCAAAAGATGCTTAAACACTTAAATGTCTAAATCAATCAACAATACAGTCCGCAAATCCTTCCACACCAAAAAAAAAAAAAAAAAAAATATGACAGGTGCCTTTAAAATAAATGTAAAACATTTAACACTCCAGTAGTATCAAGAAAGATGTGTAACATTTGTGGATCTGCTTCGGCATTTTGCCTTCTCTTCACAGAAGAGACTTTGAGCTGCGATTCAGGACTCAGGAGGCTGCTGGATTTGAAGCTTCTTCAGCCAAAAGGATCTAGAAAATCACAGATACCCACGATCTGCTACTCCGATCTGCAGACCAGCAAATATGAGAGCTCCGATCTCATTTTCTCTCCATTTCTTCTTCTTCTTCCTCTCTCTCTCTCTCTCTCTCTCTCTTGACAGTAAATATGAGAGCTCTCTCTATCTCATCCTCGACTGCTGCGCTGATGAAATAGCAGAGAGAGCCATCCCTGTAGACTCCTCTGCAAACTTCTCCGCTGAAAAATATCTAATGCCCCATCATGCTGTTTAGAAGAAAAATGTCTAATGCCACGTCATGCGGTAGCTTAAAACGGGACTGGGAACGGGACTAACAGCATTTTCCAAATTTAAATGCATCTAACATCATCTTCTAACGGATTGGAATTTTTTTTTTAAAAGTAAAGTCTGAAACGTTACATTGAAAAATCGTCAAATAGGTAAATATACCTAAATCATCAACTTTTCCATGGGTACTTATGTTGGCAAAAAAAAATCCTAAACAGGTAAATTCATATTTCATTGTAACATAAAAATGGGAGCTGAAACTAAGATCCGAGAAAAATCGTCAACATGTCCCACTTTTTTCATCTTAAATCATGTTCAGTAAGTAAATACACACAAAAAAGGATAAAAGATAAAAAATAAATAAAAAATGAGTGCTGAACTGATTTTGAATCAAACTCTGAAAACATATAGTTTAAGAATCATAACTTGTTTGTAAGAAGACACTTTGAATATGAAAAATGAATCAAATTGCTATAAAACTGATTTGAATCAATTTGCAAGAAGCTTCATTCCCTTTCATCTTCCCTGTGCAATATTAACGCTAGAAGAAGCACCGGAAGTGTTAATGGTGACAGCAGTTGTTTGAAAAACAAATGGAGATAACACCAACCGTGATAATGGAGATACACCAGCCATTTATTTTTCAATGTAGCACACCATTAACGTTAGTTTCTATAAAGAGTCCAATATAATTACAAATTTTAAATGAAAATAAAAATCTTCTTAATTTCACCAAAGAATGACAAATCTATTAATATATACTAGGAAAAACATATAAGACAGAGAAGAGAATGGCTAGAAAACGTAAAATTCAAAATTCTTCTTCCACCATGTCGTGGTTTTATTTTTATTTTATTTTTATTTTTTTGTGAGTGAAAGATTCAAAGTCTAATAATCAGTTATGTTATTTGAAAAAAATAAGTTGAAAAAGAAAGAAAGAAAGAACAAAAAAAACAAAACAAATGATCATCACCAAAAAAAGGTGAGTAAGGAAAAAAAAAAACTTGAGAGAAATAAAGACAAAGAACAATAGGATCAAAACATCAAAAACCAAAAAATAAAAAAATTATAGTAATTTAAGAAAATAAATTCACCCATAATTCTTCCCATTAATGTTAGTGGTTTTAACATGAAGTAACAAAAAAAAAAAAAAAATGATTTGCTTCCAAATTAAAAATTAAAAAATGCTCCTATATTTAATTTTATATTTTTAATTTATAATTTATAAGTTAGGAAATATATAATTGAAAAAGTGAACGTAAGAAATGTATATATTATCATATTTTTTATAATATTTAGGTAAATTAATATTTTTAAATTTGCAAATAATTTATTTGAATGAAAAAATATAAAAAGTAAAAAACTGAATGTGGTTTTTATATATTTCTTTAAATATTATGTTTTATATATTTAATTTTATACTTCTAATTTAAAATTTATAAGTTAGCAAATATAGAATTCAAAAAGTGAACGGGATTTAACTTAATAATATTTAGAACTTCTAATTTTATGAATTCAATGCACATAATAAAATTATCTCTTACAGTAGTATGTAGTACGTAGGACATAAGGAAACAAATTGATGGTGTCAATATCTATTTTAATATTAATATCTGTTTAAAATACAGATTTCATCAATATCAATTTAAAACTACATCCGTAGATTTATGAATACCAATTGAATATTAAGTTTATGATTAGGAAGCTTAAAATTCAAGAGGAGTGAATCTATTTTCATTCAAACAAATATTTTCCACATCCACTCTCTTTTTATACCCACTGTTAAATTTAATTCTTAAAAATTTTTACTCTCAAAATCATGGACAATTAAGTGATCATGAGGAATTATTCTGCGAATAAAAAAATTTATGATTTGGAGGGTGTTAAGGATTCTAATAATAGGATTTAATGGTGTGTAAAAAGAAAATTGATGTGGAGAGTACATTTTTTTAGTGCAAATAGAATTATTCATTGAAGAATTCTTCATAATATAGGATTAATAAAAACAATTTATATTAAAAGTCTAAAATCAAATCATTAAATTCAGCATTTTTTAAAATGAAAATAGTGAGATCTAAAAATATTTTTATAAAAAATTATTTTGATCCGATCCAAATACTATTTAAACTTATTTTATGATCAGTAATGATCTAGTTCACATATGTTAATATAAGCTTATATATATTCACATAAAACCCATTGATTATTGTGTGATGTATATTTTGAAAATCTGACCGTTGGATTAGATAATATACTTATACATGTCATGTACGCCAAAAATCACAGCGATCCAACTGTTGGTTTCTCAAAAACTTTATTGAGAAAAATAAATTATGATAGTTTTCAATGGTCACAGTATTTCACAACAATATTTGCAATTCTGACATTGGATTACTGTGATTTTTGGCATGCACGACATCCATGAGTACAGTATCCAACCCAACTGTCATTTTTCCAAAATATACATCCTATAATAACCTATAACTTTCATGTGGACATAACTTATATCAGCATATGTAGACTAAACCATTACTGTTTTTATGATTGTTCAATTTTTGTTTATATTATTTCCTTAAATATCTCAAGTTTTTGAATTAAGATAAATGCTCACCAATTATTAACGAAGCTGTATCATATATTTTATTTTTTATTATCTTCATGATTACCACCGAGTCAACTTGCTATCTAGATATGATTATATTCTATTCATAGCATATCAAAAGATATACTCCATTCGGTTTTGTTACACCATATTTTGTCTAATTGTTTGAAATTTGGTTTTTTCCACCAATTTATGGTCTATAAGGCATAGCTATTTATAATCTAGGTCTTTACTTTGGTCCCTGAAATTGTACTATTAGAGATTTTAATTCTAAGAGTTTAATCATAACCATCATGAGTTTCACGGAAAGGTCATGCACAAAACATATTGAGGAAAGGACATGGAAACAAAACCTTGTAACAATTGAATACTAAGTCTTAAAAAGTAAGAAAATTATTCATGAATGATAATAAAAAATAAGTGTTTTAGAGAGAATAAATTAAAAATGAAAGCAAAAAGTTAGAATAGATTATATAAGAAAATACCTGGCTTGCTGCGTTTCTGAAGATGTTATTATCATCAAAAGCAATGATGTGGAGGTTGGTTTGGAAGAGATGAAGATAAATTTTTGAAAGGTGTGGATTAATTGTGTTGTAATTTACCATAATGGTCTTAATTTAATTCATAACTTGTATTTGTTATAAGGATATTTTTAGGGAGCCTTCTGTCTTTATAGATAGTATCGATAAATAAATGTTGACATTGAAATATCATGGAAGGAGTTTTGGGTAAACTTAGGATTTTCGGTCTCCTGATACCTAATCCAAATTGCAATGGGTCTGGAAATTTTCTTTTAATTCTAACTTTCGTGATAATTTTTCCAAATATAACTTTAGTCCCCCATCAAATATGATTTTGCCATCTTTAATTTTCTATATTATAATTTTACCTCCACCTGAATTTTCACAAGTATAAAATTGCTTCCGACTCCATCAATCTCTCACCGTCTCTCCTTCAGAAACCCCAATAGTGGCTGTCTCACTGGCTCATCACCTCGTTGCTTGACTGACAGGCCGGCGGCGACCGACCCGGGTAAGAAAAACTTCCATATCTCCTCTCTTTTGTCTTATTTAATATCTCTTCCCTCTTTCTTCTATCTCCTATCTCATTATCGTAATTTTTTTTTCTTTCGAAACCCTAACCAACCCTAATGCCTACTATCTTTCTATAATTTTTAATTGGCGTTAATTTTTATTTTGATAGTTTATTTCTTCTATTCAAGACCCTAATTGATCATCCATCGATTCATTAACTTTAATTTATAGAATTAGAAAAAATTAAATTTATAGAAAGTTGCAGTCCATTTACGCTTTGGGATATTGCACTTTTGCATTGGAACTGCTCTTAGGAAACATTAATTTTTTATCTAAGATTGCTCCCACTAGAGGAAATTTCTGGCTCTGCCCTTGCTGGAGAGGAGCCAAGTCCATTGTTCCCAACCCTTCGTTTGGTAAACAATTATTCCCTTTTCATGATAGTCATTCATGGCTTCTTTCTCGCATATTATTATAGGGACCCTAGAGGAGCGAACAGGAAGAAGGATGTCGTGTATTATGGATTTTCAGTCAACACTATCATCGTTCAGGACAGGGAGACCCTTTGTATTTGGAGTGGGCACAATTGCCGCCATTCCTGGTCATCTACACTATCGCTCCCATTCCCCCCACACTCGGCACATCTTGACTGTCGGTAATGATGCAGTGCTTGGCGTCAAGCACAGGAGGACTGGATCCATCCGCTGCTTCTCTGGTACATCACTCTTTTTATTTAGTACACATCTATCATTGTTTATTATTATTACTAGTTTTCTATTCTGCCTTTCCAGTTTCCACCATGATTTTATTCATTTACTTTTGGTTCGAACGCGAATTGTTCTCTTCATCATTTGTCTTTTTTTTTATAAGAATGCCAATAATGCTTAAATTCTACAATAAAGGATGGACATGATATAATCCTTATTTTTATTTTTATTTTCAAAACACACCATTCAGTTTCTCACTCACTTCACAACTGTGGGCCCTCAGTGTCTGAGCTGCGCTTGATTAATATAATCTAAGAAAAAGCCATCTACTTAAATAATTTTTTGTTGCAACTAGAATTCATTAATTCTGTTAGGTTGAAACATTGAGTTTCTTTAGAACGTGTCTCAACCGAAAATGCATTCACTATTCAATATTATCCTGGATCCTGTCAAATTTCGATTCCCCAGGGTGCATTCCTTCGTTACCTTCCAGAAAACATGAAACGGTGGTGCTCCCTAGTATCAAGGTACCAATATTTTTGCAATTTGCATCAAGCTTGATTGAAGACTTTAACATGAGTGAAAATAGGATCTTGTTTCTCATATTACACTGAACCAATCATCTTCTTCATCTTCTGGTCCTAAAAGGCACAGGCTCAGGACAAATGATAATATATTACACAGCAAAGAGCCCTAGTCAATGTACTCACCAAGAGGAAACTAAAGCGAAATTAGGTTCTTATCAACCACTAGGTAAGTGAAGGGAAGAAGTATGGTGCTCAATGTCTCCACCAACAATAGGTAGAGTACTACCATCTTAACGGTAATATTAGAAGGGAAGGTGGACTGCTCAAAAGTTTAAGCGTACTAGATGTTCCTGCCATGTGCTTAGATGCCCCCTAGCCGATAACTCAAGTAGGCTGCCGAGAATATATAAGATTGCTGATGTAACCAAAGAAAAGTAGGAGCATAGTTTTAAGTATTCCCCGATACGTATAAGATTTCAAAGGCTCCTGTACGCTTTACACCCCGATACTGTATGTGTAAAGCAATTCACGGCGTATCGCGGCGTATCGGCCTGATACGGTGCGTAAAGGTCGTTATATCCTGATTCTCGTTACACCCATGTGAACGACAAGAAACCCATAGCTCTTTGTTGCAAGCAGAGATTCCTAACAATCAGTACACTACTTTGCTTTTCTTTCAAATGAATGATAAAGTCTCAAGATTTTAGTCCTCAAGTGTTGGATTGAGAGAAAAAGAAGAAGAAATCAGAACATTAAAAGGAGAAAAGAAGAAAAAGTATGCTGTGAGTTCAAGTGAGAGGACTTACTTGCGTAGTCATTGGTGAGGATGGCGACGACAATTGAGTTCAAGTGAGAGGACTTACCTGTGCAGTCACCAGTGAGGACTCTGCTGCCATTGCCGTCGCCGTCCCATAAGGGAAGCAATCGGCAGACACCTCTTTTTGGTGGGGCGTTGTGGTCTCCACCCACTCATATATATATACACAGTAATGCTATTATCAGACCGGCCTCCATCTAGCTAATTTTAGATGACATCTTGTAAAACTGACCATTGGATTAGATGCCCCTCTTCAGTATGTCATGCCTGCAAAAAATCACAGTGATCCGACGGTTGGTTTTTGAAAAAACTGACGTTAAAAAAATAGTGATATTTTGAATAACAAATAAGTTGCATATTTTCACAATGACGTTTTTCAAAAACCAACCATCGGATCACTAAGATTTTTTGGCTTTTTGCAGGCATGACATACAAAAGAGGAGCATCTAATCCAACAGTCAGTTTTACGAATTGACATCTAAAACTGGCCATATGGAGGCGACCTGACACAACTTTGCATCAGGCCAGCTTGATAATAGCAATATTGTACACACACACACACACACCCCCTACTATTCAAGAACACTTGAGAGGCTCAAGACATATCACTATATATATTTGCTGTCTGTTTTTTTATATAAGTTTCACTTTCTAATATTAACCAATGGTTATATATATACACACACACACACGCACACACACCTACTATTCAAGAACACTCACGAGGCTCAAGACATATCACTGTATATATCTGATGTTCGTTTTTTTATTTAAGTTTCACTATTTAATATTAACCAATGGTTAATTGACTTGTGTAATTAAGTTAACTTCTAATTTAATATTACAAAATTTTTTACTTTTTTAATTTTTTTTATAAAATTAAAATTGCTTATTTCAGATAGTTAAATAGTTATAAATATTTTAAAGTAAATTAAACTAAAATGCCAAAAATAAATTATAATTAAAAAAATATGAGCCAAAAATATAATTCTTAAAAGACTAAATAAAAAATTTAAAAACATTTAAAAATTTATAATACAATTCAAACAAATTTTTGGTTTTATTTTAAAACTTTTTAACTTACAAGGTAGTAACTTATAACTTACATAACATATTATAAAAATATATTACAAAAATATTTTTCAAAATAATTATAAATTACGGGTGTACATGAATTTTTAACACGTTTATTTATATTGAAAGAGTTCTAGTTCATTACTCAATTAATTTTAATTGATTGGTGAACTAATGATTCGTGAAAACTTGAAATAAATTTACTAGAACTCTTTGTAAACATTAATATACATTAATATAGGGTAAAGATATGTGTATTACTGCTTTTGGGGGTTGGTGTGCAAAAATAAAAAAAATTCACAACTCTTGCGCTCGATACCTGTTGCGTATCACCCTATACACCCGATACCCATTACACCTTTACTGTAACCATTACGGATCCATTACCCGATACTTAAAATCCTGCTTCAAACAAAAATGTTGATTTCTTAGCCTTACTATTTTAATCTTAAAATCTGGTTGTTGTTCTGACTCCTTATGAATTTCTTCTGGTAGTTAAGGAGCTTGCTGATAGAGATGCTAGAGGGCGTTTGTACGATTGCTGTAATCTTGTTTTCTATTCTATTCTTTAATAAAGTGTCACTTACCCAAACAAGGGCCGAGCGAGACATTTCTTGTATAGAATTTATCTCCCTCATACAATCCCAAATTTCTTATGCCATGTCTAAATACATGGCATTAATAATTGCTTCAATGTTTTTACTTTCTAATGTTTTTTTTAGGAGTTCCAGGGTTCTTAAGTAAGGAGATCCTTTATCCCCGTTTTTGTTCATTGTTGTTGTGGAGGCTCTTAGCAAACTGAGACAGAAATTGGCTTTGCCAAGTTACATAGAAGGCTTTGCATTGGAAGGTGGAGGGAAGGATAAAGGGTATATTATACACTTGTTGTCTGCAAATGATACCATAGTGTTCTGCAGTTTTAGTGAGATGCATTACTTAAGGTGTGTGTTGCTTTGCTTCGAACCAGTGTTGAGGTTGAAGATGAACCTTGCAAAGGAGTGAGCTTATTTTTGTGGGAGATGGGGAAAATACATATATTTTTGGATGTGAAGTGGATGGTTTTTCCAAGTACATACTTGGGGTTATCTCTAGGAGTAGCTTTCAAGTGAAGGACGGTATGGGATCCGGTAGTTGAAAGGTTTGAAAGAGATTAAGTGGTTGGAAAAGTGGGTGTTGGTCCATATAACGACCCCAGAGGGAGGGATTGTTTGAATAGGGTCTATGGCAAGCTTAACAAATTATGCTGAATTGAAAACTAATTGCATAATATAAGATAAAAATTGAACACAAATGTACAAATATAAATTGTAAGAGAAGGGAGAGGGAACTCAACTCGGTGATTCCTCTATGGATCACTCCTTTAAGGTGGAGAAACCTTTATAGGTAGGGATTAAACTTTACACTATCCTTCTTTATGGTCCGGATAGAAAAGCCCAATTTTTTTGATAGGTAAAGATCAAACCTTACAACTAAGGAGCAAACCCCACTCCTATAATAATGGTTATAACCCAACCTTTATACAACAAGTTGAAGAACAAAGACTATTGAGTAAAATACAATTCCTTGAAGAGTAGATATGATAAATGAAAGATCATACTGTAATCTCTCAAAGATATAACTAATTGGCTCAAGAGAATTTATGATTCTTTCGTTAAATTCATATAAGAACAATGTACACTAAGTTGGCTTATGTTTGTATGTTTTCAACCAAAATAAGACCCAAAGAATGAGTATAAATAAACATGGGGTTTAATATGGCTGTTGAAGAGCATAGACTAGCCATTATAAACATTTATGCACTTTTCCATTCGAAAGGCCTTGTGCTCGTTCGAACAGACTAGCTGTTGAACTAGCTGTTTGGCCAAAAAATGCTTTCCGCTTGAACAACCACTAATCCCATTCGAATGGTCAATTTCAGTGGCCAAAACCAGTCTTTGTCCCGTTTTTAACGCAGGTTAAAACATGTCTTGGGTTCGTTTGAACAGACTACTCTTTCGAACGACTTTATACTTTCATTTGAATGGGCAAAAGCAATTCTAGTAGACAACACCTATAGCACAACAGGCTAGGCCACAAGACAACAGTCGTATTTCCATTGTAAGCATTTATTATAAGTCCATTTACTTCAAGTTACAATGTAAATAAGGAAGTATCCTCCTTATGAATTCAAAAAAAAATAAGGAAAAATTAAATTCTCACTGAATCAAATGTCAAAATTCAGTTTTAGTGTAAAATACGATTTTTGACAGCTTGTTCAAACATTGATCTTTCAAGAAAACTTATGTAACATAACAAAATTCCATAAAATCACATTTGGCTAATCAATGTATAAGGAACAAAATTTGAGAAATTTTTTTGAAAATAGCAGTATTTCGAAAACACAATTTTCATATTTAGCCAAAGTTCACCAAATTTTGACAGAAAATAGTTTTACATGCTTGGACCAATATTCATAGTTATTTAAGGCACAAAGCGCATCCTAGGCTCAAAGGACTCCTAGATCCTAGGCGCAAGGCTAAAAAAAATGCGCGGGCTTGAGGGAAGTGAAGCGCACATTTTAATAAAACTAATATTAAAATATTTGAATAAATGCAACTAACAAAAATAAATCACTCTACACATAAACGATTAAATGCTCTCATTTTTTGGCCTATAAGCTCAATTTGTTTTTGTTTCTACTCTCTAGCTATGGTTGACCAATTTTCTAATTCCAACCCTATCTCAAGTTAATGGAGTCATGATCAATTTTGTTTAATATATGTAATATGATACAGTCCTACAGAATACAGATTCAATCTTGTCTACTTTAAGGCCAGAGCATATAATAGAGCTAAAAGAAAAACAAATAAACAGAGATATGGCAGCAGAGAGACATGATAACTTTGGACTTTTGATTTTCTTTGCTTTATTTGTTTCCACTTCCCATTTTTTTTTTTTTTCTATTCTAGTAGTTAATGACTTGGATGAAATGGGTGATCTAATCTAATGGCTAGAAATTGAAAATCGTAAGAGTTCGATAAAAAAAAAAAAGGGTTAGAAATGCTTTAATCCCTTAGGCGCGCCTTTATAAGGCTGCGCGCTTTTATAGGCCTTGTGCCAGGGAAGAAGCCTAGCATAGCCTCGCCTTTTGTGCGCCTAGAAAACCTCGCCTCGCCTAGCCCTGGGCGAAGCCCATAACTTGAGCCCGCCTGAGCCTGGGGCCTAGGCGTGCCTTAGGCGCGCCAATATTATGTAAATAAAAGATATGCAAATGCTAGTCTAACTTGTATGCCATTCTAATTTATTTTAGAAACCTTTAAATTAAGTTTAAATGTCCTAAAACCCGTTCTAGGTCAAGATCTTGAGCCATGAGAGTTCAAACATAGAGAGATTTTACTATTAAACATAACTCTCTCATAGAAGGATAGAAGGTCCTCAACACCAAGTCCAATCCTTATGTTTGTCTTCCATCCTTGATCTTCAAATGCTATACTCGTTGTATTTTGCTCTTTTACATGGTACAATTTGTCCATTTGAGCTTAGCTTTTAAGATCTTCCCATTCATGCTTGAGTTTGGCTTCCTTTAGTAATTTGGTTTGACTTTTATCTTCTTGGTTCCTATCTTGCAACTTTATATTCGAAAGCAAAACATTAGAGACACAAGACAATGTTTGTAAATTGGAATCATCAAAACCATACAACAAAGTTGGATTGGATTGAAGCTATAAGGCTAACAAAAGGTATTTATCAAGTGAGGGAAAGTGAGTCTAATTCTAAGCATATTAGCAAGCATACCAACTTACTTCATGTCTTTGTTTAGAATTCCGGTGTCAATGGCAAGGAGGTTGGAGGAGTAGTGAAGGGACTTTCTTTGGGAAGGGATGGGAGAAGAGGCAGAATTCCACTTGGCTGATTGGAGTTCAGTATGCTCTCCTCAGGAGATTTTTTTATTTTTTATTTTATTTTTTTATTTTTTTGGGGGTGTGGTGGGTTGGGTTTTACTTCTTTGTTGATAAGAAATGACGCCTTGTTTGGAAAATGGCTGTGGTGGTTTGTAGTGGAAAAGGAAGCTTTGTGGAGGCAGATAATCAAATGGAAGTATGGTAGTGAGAATGGCGATTGGTGTAGTCGGAGGGCGAAAGAGAGTTATGGAGTGGGACTATGGAAGGCAATTATGAATAACTTTGTGAAGGGGGTGAAGTTTCAAGTGGAAGGAGACTTGAGAGTTGGGTTTTGGGATGATGTTTGATGTGGTGAGAGACCTCTCAAAGTGTATTTTTCATACTATTTTGAGATAACGATGCTGAAAGAAGCTGGAGTAGCAGATTATTTAGTTTGGACAAGAGAAGCTTTGAGTTAGAATATCATCTTTAAAAGACATTTTCACGATTGGGAGATTGAAAAAGTAGTCTATTTTTTTGAGCAACCTTATTCAACCAAGGTTGATAGAGAAGGGGAAGACAAGGTGGTGTGGGGGAGGAAGACAAATGGTGCACTCTCTGTCAAATCTTTTTCTAATGTGCTATTTTGAAAGGGAAATGAGAACTTCCTGGTGAACAAAGTGTGGATTATGGCAGTACCTCCAAGGACGATGTTGTATGCTTGGACAGCTTCAAAGAAGTGCTTGACAATAGGTAACCTCATCAAAAGAACTTATGCAATGCCAAATTGATGTGTGATGTGCAAGGAAGAAGTAGAGACAGTGATCACTTGCTATTACATAGCTGTGGAACTTTTTGGAGTTGAGTAGGTGATGCTCCGATCAGTTCTTCATTGCCGCCATAAATCATTATGCACAGTATCAAAAGGAGAAGCAGTGTTATTAAAAGGTAAACTAGACTAGCGAGTTTTCAACCATTAGATTCACTAGTATCAGCACAAGGAACTTTATCCAAAAGATTAGATGAAATAAGACCTATCAACCAATCACTTGAAAGATGACGTAACCTAGAATGCCAAAGATAAAATGGAAATTACTTCTAATCTAAATGTTGGTGATCTCTCCACAGGAAATGCAAACTTTCCGGAACATATAAATCATCAACTCTATGTCTTGCCCCAATTTGCTTCTTGCACACCCTATCTCGAACCACACAATCACAAGAAGAAAACAAGACATCAAACCTTGAGTCAGAAAGTTGATAATAGACAGAAAACTAAGAGACAACTGAGAAACATAGAAGATATTAGGAATAAATAAGAAGGAAGATGGAGAGGGAAGAACAAAACTGATATCAACATGCATAGGAACGCCATTTGCAGTAACAATAGTAATAGGAGAAGAAGGGGGAACACAATTACATAGAAAAGACAAATTAATTGTCATATGATGAGAAGAACTATGCAAACCTGAATGAATAGAAGACATAGTAGAAGCTGAGTCTTAGTTAAAGAGGAAAATGCAAGCATAGATTGAAACTGCTCAAGCATAGGCTGCGTTATGGAAGGGGAATTGCTGTTTGTGCAATAAGACATGTTTCTGTTGCAATAAACTGCTGCTAGGGACGACTGTAGGCAAGGATGCTGTAGGGTGTTGGTTACTGTTTGGGGTTGCCAACTTGGAAGAAGAGGGCCTGCACAGCTGTGAGCTGGTTGCTGTCGGGAAGAGAAGAAGTTGGTCTGGGTACTGATTTGTGGTTGTCAACAGGAGCTTACTGATTTGAAGGCTAATGTCCGACTGGTGGTACTGGTATAGTAGTAGGCAACTTGTGGTACTCAATTAAAATTATAAATGCTTGGTGTGCCCCAAAACTGGAGAGAATTTGAACAACACTGTGCTGACAGGTCTGGAAAGTGCTGAGAAAAAAGTACCAGATGAAGGCTGCTAGGTGTGCTGGTTGCTGATACAAAGTTGTTAGTGTTTTGGTGTGGCAATAGAAGAGAAATAGGTGCTAGAGAGAAATTAGAAAAGGGAGAGGACTGTTGGGACAGAGTTGCTATTGGTTTAGTGTGGTAATAGAAAAGAGAGAGGTGATAGAGGTAACTGAGTGGTGCGACTGCAGTGTTTGGGTTTCTGACTTGAGTGGAGATGGCCTAGAGAGGTTCGATTGGTGCTGGATTGCTGTTTATGGGGTTGCAGACTGTAATGTGCAGGCTGGTTTGCTTGGTGCAAGTGGTTCGAGGTCTTTGTTAGTGCCAGAATGAGAGAAAATAGAGTTCGACTGAGAAGAAGTTGCTGGTATGGAGAGAGAGAGAGAGAGAGAGAGAGAGAGAGAGAGAGAGAGGGGTTGCTGCTCTGTGGTTAAAAATTAAGATAATTAACAGTCAGAAGAAAAGAGGCTTATTGGAGGGGGGTGTTGTTGAGGCTTGCGATGGGAAGAGAAGGTGCATGGCTGGTTGGAATCTGCTGGAGAATTGCTGACAGGAAGAAAGAGTGCAAGAGAGAGTTGTGTGTGGCTTGTTGCAATTTGCTGGAGAAGTGTTGACAGGAAGAAAGTATTCAAGAGAGAGCTGCAATTGCCTGTATCTTAGCCCTAGGGCTCTGATTGATACCTTGAAACATTGGAAGAAATAATTCTCATTGTGTTCAAATAAAAAGAGAGACACAAACCTCTATCTATAAGAGTCTAATACCCAAATTTAGGAAACCGCTAAACTACTAAAATAGGAAACTACCAAACTACAAAACTACTCATATACCCTAACTAATAAATGATATTTATTATATTATACATCTCACAGAAAGATGGTACTGCTTGCTATCTTTTGGACTGTTTAAATAGAGAGAAATAGAAGAACCTTTCAAGAGAAGGAAAAGTCGCCTTGCTAGAATGATTTTTGAGTGGAAGGAGTCAGCTGTTTTAGGCTCTAATTGCTTCTCCTTACACTTCTTTTGGATTCTTTACAGCGTGTAAAAAAAGGTCTTTTCCGACCTTTTCTTTTGATTAATAACATTAACACTTTACTTGATAAAAAAAATGATGTTACTGCAGTGTTATTGTAACGAAATTATCATTTTACCTCTTCACATGAAGCATCCAACTCATTTAGAGAATCAGCTGTTACATGCTTCAATTTGCATTTTAGCACCTTAGAACATCTCTCTAAACTATGCCTCTGGAAGGTACTTGCTCCCTTTCATTTTATTGTAATTTGCATAACAAGCTGTCAATAGATGTAATAAATTGAGATTTAGTTTCACTAGTACTGGCCATATCAATCTCCTCATTGGGGAATCAATTTTATACATCCAGCAGCTGAAATTATAATAAATGACATTATAGTACTCCAAGGATGGGCTTTATTTTTATTGATTAATAAGAAAATTTCAACGGTCTGTTTTGCTGTTAAAAATTCATTTTGTAGTCATAAACATCGATTTCCACACACCAAATGAGGATTTTCTAATCTCAGATTGGTGGAGAATGTGTAAATTGATTAACATGAATTTGTGTTTTGATAGGTTCGCAATTATTTAGTGGTTGTAAACAAAAGTAGGAGAGATAGCTCATAGAAGGATAGATGGTTACAAGATTTGGGAAAAATATCTATGGTAAAGTGTCTTTTAATACATTTTGTTTATTTTGTAAAATTCACAATCCCCATTTATTGTTTAAAATTGTGCAATACGAACACATTTCTTAATTGCCACTCAAGGTTAGATTTTGTTGGGTTGATGTCAATAAAAGGATTTTCACATTTTTCCTTTGACCTGAAGGAAAGATCTTCAGTTCTTCACTTGTTTCCTTAGCCTTTGTGCAACTTGTAGATGCTACCTTAGATGTATTTAGGAGAATAATGTATTAGATTGGTTGATTTAAAGTGCCTTTACAATTTATGCGAGTAGTTTCTAGCGCCCTTCTTGTTTCTTTTTACTTATAATTGATTCTTTCTAATCTCTTATATTTTGCCCTCCTTGCTAGTTTAAAACATTAACATGGTGACTCTCTCTCTCTCCTGTGTGTATACAGCGTTAACTCCTGAACTGAAGACTACTTTGGATAAAGTTGTTACTTCACATAAAGTGGTTCTTTTTATGAAGGGAACCAAGGAGTTCCCACAATGTGGATTTTCAAACACTGTGGTGCAGATACTGAAATCCTCGAATGTACCTTTTGAAACAATAAACATACTGGAAAATGAAATATTGCGACAGGGATTGAAGGAATATTCGAGCTGGCCAACCTTTCCTCAACTTTACATTGATGGAGAGTTCTTTGGTGGCTGTGACATTACTGTTGGTAAGTTTATTTACCTGTTGCTGCTGGTTTTTTTTTTTTTTTTTTGTTTTGGTCTTTTTTTTTCCTAGCAGTTGGAGGTTTTGGACCATTAGATCATTCTCATTTTGCCTAATACCAAGCTGAATTTCAGAAGCTTTTATTGGTTGTCATTGGGACAAGATTCTTTAAGTTGTGTGTTTATCTGCGCTCATTTACGATGTCAAATATTTTTTATCGTGATATGAGTTACAAATCAGGAAAGTCAGGTGTAGTATTTGTTACTTAAAGGACATGTTGGTTTTGTGCGACAATTTTCTTGGACATTTTTCTTGGGTCAGTTCTTTGGTGACTTTGCATTAGATGCTCTGGCATCGGCATCTAATGTGGTTGACCTTTATTTTCAAGATATTGGTAAGCTTCATGGCATTCCAAAGACCATTAAGTCAGACCGTGATTTGAAGTTTATTAATCAATTATGGCACACACTTTGGCGAAAGCTTGGCACTACTCTTTAATTCAGCTTTTCACATCACCCCCAAATGGATGTAATTGGGTTTCGGGTTCTGAGGGTTGTAATTACCCTACTATACACATGAAGAATCAGTTGTAATTAGTTTTCCGTCTAATTTTTGGATGCCTTGTTATTCTGAAACCCAACCCCATATTTCATTATTCGAAGTTACAACTTGTTCCTACTTAAATCTCTTGCTTTTCTCTTTTCTCTCTCTCTTTGTTTTTTGTTTTTTTTTAATTCCTCTTCCTCTTGTAGCAATTTCTACTTAATTATTATTGAAAAATGTGACCTTTAGCTTTATAATTTATTTCTAATGTGTTTAGTCTTGAAATGTAAACTACTTTTGATACAGAGGCATATAACAGCGGGCAATTGCATGAACTGTTGGAGAAGGCAATGTGCTCATGAAGATTCAGAATTTAGCAATATGGTTTAAGCTCTTTTGATTAAGTAAAAGGTTGAATTTGTATTATGTTGCTTGTTGGGTGACTACAGAAGTGTTTGTTGTGTCGCAATTCCTTGTTCCTCAGCTGTGCTTACTAAAATTGTACATTGTATATTTGTAGTATAAGAAGAAACTCCATTTTGGGATCAACAATTTACTTTTCCAATATGACCAAAAATATAGCCAAAATGATTGGGGGCTATCTCATTGAGATACTGGGATACACTATTCGCATGGGATCCTTGTATATCGCCTACCGTTACTTTTGGTTTGCTTGAATGGAATGAAAATGGGAATGGAATTAAAAGGTAGGGAATGGAATTGGTCGGTCCATTAATTACTTCAGGTTGCGACAGGAATGAATGGTTAGAAAAGAAATGGTCATTCCATCCTAGTGTTTTGTAACATCATTTAAGGGTGATTCTACTTGCACAACAAATTGCTAGGAAAATCTCCCAATTAATGAAAATTTTTAGTACTATTTTTTTCACCAAAATTATTGTTTTTAATACTATTTTAGGGTTTAGGGTTTGGGTGGAGTGTTATGGGTGAGGGTTTGGGCATTTTTGTGTTAGGGGATTGGGGGTTTGGATTTTAGGGTTCTAGGTTTTTGACTTTTTGGCTTGGGGACTTGGGTTTTTGGGGAGCTTGGAGCTTGGGGCTTGGGGCTTGGGGCTTTTGGGGTTTTTTATTATTAGGGTTTCGGGGTGCGGGTGTTCCGACTTTCGGGTTCTAGCTTTCAAATTTTAATGGAAAATAGATAGAAGTGCCATAGGTATAGTGAGGTATTTTTAATGCTTTGGCATAAGCGTTTGAGACGTATAATTATATATACGCATAGTTGCACCAGTGTCAATCCACCAAGTATTAGGACTGCTAAACTAGAATACTCAAAATAAATAATTAGAAGCACGATGAATGTCACTCAATAGAATACAAAATAATAACACACGAGTCCACAACACACTCACATTAGTACATTAGTTTCCCTCATACACGCATTCCCCCTATTACTTTAGTGATAAAACGGACAAGAGATGGGCTCATGTGATAAAACGGAAAATGTATTGGTAAAACGATAATGTGACATGGCTTTATAATTTTTCATTTTCTTTAGTTAATATTAGGAATGGCAATGGGGCGGGGCGGGGCGGGGCAGGGCGGGGCGGGTTTTCAACTATCCCGTCCCTGATTAGAAAAACACTCCCCATCCCCGCCCCGTACCCTGCCGGGGTATAGAATGGTAGCCCCATCCCCGTCCTTGCCCCGCGGGGAAAATTCCCCTCCCCCCGCCCCGCCCCGCTTTCATCAAAATAATTAATACAAGTTTGTAGAGAGGTTCGAATCCAGAACTTCATGCCTTTTGTAGAAAGACCTTACCACGTAGCTATGTATAACCTTATGTTTCTAAGTTGTGATATATAATATTTAACCTTATTTCATATTCTTTTAGTAATCTATAATACTTATAAAAGCCCCAATTTTGAAAAAACTTTTGATCGACTAAAATACCATCGCATTAAATGGCTGATATGGAAGGTTAAATAGTTTAGGAATTAGGGTTTTAATTGTTAAAACCATTAAAACGACATAGTTTTGGATATGAATAACTGAATAATTCTTTTATTTTTTATTCTTAATTCCTAATATCTAAGTATAATAATTTTTACGGTGACATTTTAAAAAACGACCGTTGGATGAGATGTTTCGTTTATGTAAGACATGCAGGAAAAAAATCATGTTGATCCAACGGTCATTTTTTTCTTTTTTCTTGTAAAACTTATGATATTAAATTTGCATAGTTTAAACAATTTAAATGTTTTTTCTCAAAAACCAACTGTTGGATCTATGTGATTTTTTGCATGCACAATGTGTTTATATGGAACATCTTATGCAACGGTCAGTTTCACAAAATAGTACCACTATATTAACATTTGTACAATATGAATAAGAACCACATGATACACAAGTCTGAACAATTTACATGTTTTCTCAAAAACCAACCCTTGAATACTCGGATCTATGTGATTTTTTGTATGCACAATGTCTATATGTGGAACATCTTATCCAATGGTCGGTTTTACAAAATAGCACCCCTATGTTAACATTTGTACAATATGAATAACAATCATATGACACACAGCTTAGATGAAACCAATATAAGTATTTTTGTTATAATGGATAAGGTCAACTGACCGTTGGATCACTCTGATTTTTTGCGAGTATGTCATTCATAAGAAGTTTATCCAATTCAATGGTGGGTTTTTCTAAATATAATTGGATATTGGCTCTATTCAACTAACCTCACGCAACTTCGTGTTTAGTATACATTGTGATTGAATGACTTAGGTTACAGGTATAAGGCTAATTTCACAGTATATTTCCAAAAAACCATTGTTGGATTTCTATGATTTTTTGTAATCACGGCAATTATATGAAGTTTATATAATTCAACGGTTGGTTTTTCTAAATATTATTATGTATATATTTCATGACTAGATAAGTTTATGCAAATGTAACTTTTTGCATAAAAAAAATATATTTTTAAAGTACTTGCAAATGTAAGTTTTTGCATAAATACATTCAAACTTAATCATTTTAGTCAATCAAATTTTTTTCCAACATTTGGCCTTTTATAAGTAATATATATTTATAAAAAAACATGAAATAAGGTTAAAAATTATATATCACAACTTAGAAAAATACTGTTATACATAGCTTAGTGGTAAGACCTTTGCATATAAGGCATATGTTTAATGAGGTTCTAGGTTCGAACCTCCCTACAAACTATGTAAATTATTTTTATGAAAATGAATCGGGGATGGGGAATCCCCGCAGGGCAGGAAAAATGAGCTAGGCGGGACGGGGAATGGGGAATCCTCACGGGGCGGGGAAAATGAGCGGGGCGGGGCGGGGCAGGGCAACGGGGTGGGGCAGGGTAAACCCGCCTCCGCCCCGTACCTCGGCGGGGCAAATTTTTTTTGCCCCGTACCCGCCCCATATCCTGCAAACTTAAAAAAAAAATCTGCCCCTATAGGGGCGGATCCCCGCGGGGATGGGGAAAATTGCCATCCCTAGTTAATATGAGATCAGGCTTTATAGTTACCAAAATAGAGAGAGTACTCATCTCAATTTTGTCAGAAACATGCGTGACAAATTAATAAATATTATGTCATTCTTCTTTTTTGTGGCTATTAATAAATGGTGTGACCATATTTGTTCCACTGATTTTACACTCAGAGCTGAACCCAATGAACATAGTAGGGTTTGGTTTTGGGTACAGCGATATTGATACCAAATCCAACCATTTGACACAACCACTTCTTCCCACCCTATGGCTCCTTGTATGAGATTCTATATTTAAATTTAGGTCAAAGGACAATTTGTTGATATCCACATTTTGGTTCACATTTTGGTTCACAACTCTGAAAACTGTTTATGTTAATAATAACTCTCAAAATGAATATTATGAAGATTTTTTAAAATTCACAAATTTCAGTTGATCATTAAAGGCTTAAGCTTTTGAAATTGCAGAAAACAACTTTTTAAGGTTTTTGGAGAATGGTACGTCTTCTAGAAATTTCTTAACAAAACAGTTTGAAAACATCTTGCCATTAGCCAAGTGGCAGGCTATGTCACAATTTTAGCACATCACGTGATTGCATTTTCGTATGTTCAGATTACTAAAACTGACTGGAGATAAATACAAAGAAGACAAAGAAATGATCCTATTGCATAGCAATAAAAAATTAAAAAAAAAAAAAAAAAGTAAAAAGAAGAAAGCAAACGCACATGAACAACATATAAAAATGAGTAGAAAGAATACATGATAGTGTATACACCCTATTTTTGATTTATAGAATATAAGTGATCATTTCATGTCCCCTAACCAATCAGTTTTGGAGGATTGGGCCTCAAAACCCTAATTTTCAAAATTACCTTTTTTCTTTAAATAGATAGAGGCTATTATCACATATAGATTTTTGAGTCGGAATTGAGTGATTCCTGTTGCATATAGTTTTTAGGAAGTCTAGGAATGTCCATGCCAGATTTCATGTCATTCCAATCGAAACTCGATAGGTAATAAGAACATTTGTGACTTCGAAGGTAGAATTGTTATTTTTCTTGTATAATTCCGAATGACCTCCGAATTCGTTTTGGTCCGTTTCATTGCGTTTGTATGAATATTTAGAGTCTAATTAGATGATTTGTTCAAGCATGACATGGTTCGAGAGCAATTTGGTTCATAATGATTCATAGTGGTCAATTGACCATTTCTAGGGTTTTGACCTAATTTGACTATGTTCAACCATTTTTTAAAATTAATGTTTTCAAAACTTTAAAATGTTTTCAAAATGATTTTCAAAACATATTTCATGAAGTGTCAATTTTTATTTAAATCAAAACATTTTTCAAAACCCTAATTTGAGCTAAAATGGCTCATAATGGCTAACCAGCTTGGTTTAACCCAACCCTTTGACTTTGGTCAATGAGTTTTGAACTCAAACATTTCTAGAAACATAAAGGATTAAGTCATGAACGTTTTTGCTTTTGAATAATTGAATTTGGACTTAAAATGAGGAAGATACACTCAAAACCAGTTGGAGAGTCCCAAAATACCTCGGAATCCTTGAAAATTGGAGGATTTTTATCACATCATTCTGAAGATCGTCCTAGGATGGATGGCCAACCGTCCAAGGGTGGACGGCCGGCCATCCAAGCCCTAGACGACCACTTATTTGATTTTTCCAGTTTTTCCTAATTTCGTATAATTTCGAGTTTGTATTATTTTGGGGTCTTTTCTCTGAGTTTTTTTTTTTTTTTTTTTCACTTTTTTGACCTAATCTGATTACTAGGACTCTTGGGACACTCAATGTGAGCCCTAGGATCATTAGGATTAAATTTAATCTTGACCGCTCATGCTTAAGCCAAAAATCTATAAATAGAGAGTCTTAGCTTAAGGTTTTAACAATCAAAGCAGCTGGAAAATTTTGGAGGCTAGCTTGAGGAGGCCAAGAGGAGAACTACAACAACAAAAGAAGGTAAGTATCTTTTCCCTTTTTCTTCTTTTTTAATTATGCATTAGTATAGAAGCATACTAGGGTTTTAATTTGTCCATTCTAGTTCTTTTTCTTCTTCTTCTTATTTTTTATTTATTGATTTTATTAACATGGCTTTAGAAGCATGTTAGGAATAACATAGTTGCATGTGGAAATTAATAATGCATGTTGTAAATTTAGGTTTGTATGATTGCATAATAGAATTAGGGTTTGCATGGTAATACATGTTAGAATTAGTTTGCATGTTAGGGTTTGCATGCATTGTTATTTTATGTAAATTTTATGCATGATAATGTTAGTTCATGCTAGTAAGCATGTTATTTCATGTGAGTGCATGTAAGCATGTTAGAAAGCATGATAAATTTTATTTTATTTATTTTTATTTTTATGTTTTGAATAGTATCCATTATTAGGGTTTGTGATAGCATGATAGAAATATATTTTATTTTCTGTTTTAGCAAGCATGATAGGATTTACTAGTTTTGTATAATTAGGATTTTGATATATGTTTATTTTTAGAATGATATTATTAGCATGAGATAATTAAATGAATGGTTTGATATAAACTTGTGGATGAGGGAGCTTTGCATGAGGTGAGTCCCTTCCCTTGTATTTACTTTCATGAAAATTGATTGTTTGATATAAACTTATGGACGAGGGAGCTTTGCATGAGGTGAGTCACTTCCATTGTATTTATTATTTCATGTCACTTTATTGTTTTAAATATATGCATATTCATAGTTTGCATGATAGTTTAATTTTGAGACTCTTAGAGTCACTTTTTTGCATGTTTCTTACATAGTTTGCATATTAACATGTATGATTTTGTTAATTAGTATTATTTTTTTTTAGGATTTTTAGCATAATTAGAGTATTTAAAACATGAATTTAAGTTCATTTAACATTATGTCCAGAATATTAAATGGCTTAAAAACATTGTTTAAATCCATTTTAGTCATTCTAACATAGAAATTGTACTCTAAGTCCCTTAGAAGTGATTAGGGTAGAGTTTTATTATTTTTTGCATGCATTTACTTAATTAATTTTTATATTTTCATATATTTTAATTTCTATCCAGAATTGGATATTAAATTAAAAGCATGTTTAGGTTCACTTTTAACTCAAGTTTTAGGTTGATTTAGCCTCTAGATAGAAGTAGGATTAAGTGTAGTTTAGAAACCCTAGGTTAGTAGAAGTTTCTAACCTCCATAGTACTCTTTTGTTGTAAGAATTACAACCATGATTAATTCCTTTAATTCAATTAGAATTCTAGTTTTGAGAGACCTTTTTTTTCAAATAAAATTATTTTCAATACAAGATTTGGTTTTAAGTGTTTTTATTCAAACAAAATGCTGTTTTTCAAGTGTTTTTTTTTATCAAAATATAACTCTTTGAAAAATGGTTGTTTTTATCAAATTGAATTCTCTTTGGATAAGAGTTATTTTCAAAATCAAAGATATTTTTTGAAATAAAAAGTTAATTTACAAAACAAAGTCTTTCTATAATAGAGTTTTAAATAAGCTGGATTATTGAAAAATAAGCCTTTAGATAATGATTTGCATGAATGTAGTTCCCTACAATAGGATGAGTCCTATGTAAGTTCAAACTACATGTACTTTGAAGCTTACTAGGAAACTAGTAAGATACGTAGGCGTTAATAGAGCTCAAGTCCGCCCTAGGATACTAAGTATCATAGGTTTTTAGGAATATGTTTGATTTTCTTTTATTATTTGTTTTAGTTAGCTAGGAATTATGTGTGCATAAGAAATTAAATAGCCCAAGTAAACTAAGAGACTTTTAATTAGGGTCAAGAAGGTGCCTACAGGATGTTTCTTAGAACTTTCCCATGTCATAACCTAGTCCTGAATCCATCTCTGGTCATTGATCTTGTCTTTCAAAAAATATAGAGTTATTTTGTTTTGATTAAAATAAAACGTATTTTTATGGTTTCCTTATTCCTTAAAAATAAGATGACGACTCATTTTCTTTTTCAAAAAACCTAATTCCCTAATGTGGATTGCATTGAATTCCTCAATGGTTCACAGATAGAAAGAAAGATTGATTACATGATAGGAGATGTCCTAGGTATAAACATGAGATAGAAAGAACACATGATATATAACATAGTGAGAGATTTATTACATATTTTGTTCTGAATGAGATGTAACTAAAATTTATTTAATTTATTTAGATTAATGAGATTAGTATAGATTAATAGGATTAATGTATTTTATTTAAGTATTTATTCTTACATATATTAATTTACTTTTTTTATTTAGATGTATATAGATTAATTAATTTTATTTATTTTCATTTTGAAGTATTTAATTTATATCCTTCAATTATGATAGAAATAACAAACACATTCTATAAATAAAAATTTAAATTCAAATAACATATGAAATAAAATATGGAAATATTAATATAAAACTGAATATTTTAATATAAAAATCATAACAAATGATAATGTGTTTATTTGCCCATTTTCTCCTGAACCTGACTCTTTGCATTGGCCAAACATGTGGAAGGTGCAGCACTCTCAAATGGGTCAATTTGGGTCACTTCACTTGCCCAACTAATAAAACCTTCTAAATTTAAGGATTTCAAAATATTATGTTCCTCTCTCTACCGATTATATATATTTTTTCTATTTTTTTTGTGAAATTTATTTTATTTTTTATTAAAATTTCAAGTTAAAAAAAATTCATACTATTCTTTTCTAAAACTTCTAATTTTAAGTATTTTGAATCACTACATGATATGCCCATTTCTATTAATTATCTTTTATCTTTTTGTTTTTGTGAAATTTATATTTATCAAAATCTACCTAAGTATAGACATAACTATCGATCATGGAAATAATGTGTTAAACCTGCATAAGTTAAAATTGACCAAAGGATAGAGTGAAAATTATATAAAATCAACATATAGTACAAATGAAAATTTTGAATTTATGGAAATCAAATATATAAATTTTATTTATGTAATTTTCGAATTTTAGTAATTAATAATTTTATTTTCATGCTTATAGCTTTT
This sequence comes from Hamamelis virginiana, assembly GCA_017140935.1. Lineage (NCBI taxonomy): Eukaryota > Viridiplantae > Streptophyta > Magnoliopsida > Saxifragales > Hamamelidaceae > Hamamelis > Hamamelis virginiana. The sequence goes on from JAESVK010000164.1 coordinate 86,098, forward strand.
TTTAGGGTAGAAATAGTCAAAGTTTAGTCTCTATAGGATACTATAATTTATAGAGTCAATTTAAGAAAGGATTCTAGTTGCTATTAGGCTTTGATGAAGCACTCAAATAGCTAGACAATAAAATATAAAAAACACAATAATATCTTATACATAACTAACGATAAAATCTTATCCAAATAACATATTCATTCCATATTTAAAATTTTACACCACCCTTTTGCATACAAATTCCCAATTTAGAGGATCTCATCTATGAGATTAAGCATGCCACCATCGAAATGCTTCCAACCTTTTATGGATTAGAGCGAGAGAACCCATATGACCACTTGAATGAATTTTTGAGGATTTGCTCAACAATTAGGATCCAAGATTTTCCTCCCGATTCATTGAAGCTTTTCCTATTCATTCTCACTGAAAGATAGGGCTAACCATTAGATCCATTTCCTTCAAACTCCCGAACCCATCACTAAATGGGATCAATTACAAAGACTCTTCCTAGCTAGATTCTAGGAAAGACTCATCAAATGAGGCAGGGCATAACCCATTTTGTCCAATGTGAAGGAGAGTCATTTTATGAAGCATGGGAGAGGATGAAAGAATTGCTTTGATTGCGTCCATACTATGATGTGCCACAATAGAAAATTATTGAGTCACTTTTTCGTGGTTTAGGTGAGCGATATAAGCAAATGGTGAAGTTGGCATGTGGAGGGGCCATTCTTAGAAAGAGTGAGGATGAGGCATGGAAATTATTTGAGATTCTTAGTAAGGATTCATTGCATATAGCGTTTATGACTCAAGAGAGTCGAAATGACCCTACACCTAAAAACCCTCCCAAGAAAGGTGGGATTTATGAAGTGGACCAGCAGATGTTAGTAAATAAGCAAGTAGAGGCTTTGTCTCAAAAGCTTGATCAGTTGATAGTTGCCCAAGGGCAATCCTTTAAGGCCGCAGTTAGATAAGTGAAATATATTTTTAACATTTGTATTGAAACTTCACATAACACTCTCTTTTGTCCTATGGCTGGACAGTATTCAAAATTTGTCCAATAGCAAGTGAATGTTGCTCAAGGATATTCTCAACCTAGGAATGATCCATTTTCTATCACTTATAATCCTGGGTGGAAGAGCCACCCCAATTTACAATGGTCCAATTCTCCCCATTGAGTGGGAAATTAAGGTTAACCACCTAGACCTAATTTTGGGGGCAATTCTAGTGGTGCTCCACCGTATAAGCCACCTCATCTTCAATCCCAATTTCAAAATCAAAGTGTCAATCCACCACCTCAACCTCATTATCAGAATCAAAATGTGAGTCAACCCCCCCCCCCCAAAGAACCTCAGGTTTTGAGGAGCAAGTCTTGAATGCCTTGAAAAATCTTGAGGCTAATAATCAGCTTCTTCATTCTCACTCCCAATCAATTGCTAATCTTGAGACCTAAGTGGGTCAAATCGCGGCGTCCTTAAGTCGTCGAGAAAAGGGAAAACTTCCTAGTTAGCCAGTTAATAACCCTAAGGAGCCTATGTAGCTGAGGGTTCTACTTCACAAGATCGTCAATTTCATGAAGAGGTGAAAGCGGTGACTGTTTTCAGGAGTGGTCGAGTAATAGACAATATTGTTGGGGAAAAGGTGAATTCTAAAAAAGTGGTTGTTGAGGTAGGTAAAGAGGTTGAGGATAAGAGTGAGAAAAGGGAAGGGAGTGATAAGAGTGAGAAAGAAAATAGTGAGAAAGGGAAGGAAATAACAAATGATGAAGATCACTTTCCCTCCGCTTTAGATGACCCTTTGGCATCCTATGTGCCAAAAGCCCATTTCCTTCGGCATTAGTTGCACCGGAGAACAGAACTAAAAAGGGAACTTCCTTGTCATAAATGCTTGAAGTATTTAAACAAGTTCACATTAATTTGCCACTTCTTTATGCAATTAAGCAAATACCTTCTTTTGCTAAATTTCTTAAGGACTTGTGTACTTAGTAACGCAAGGAGCGTGTGCATCTATCCAAGTTTTTTGCTACCTTAGATATAGCCAGTGCAGTATGTCAATACCAAGCCCCAGTTAAACGAAAGGACCCTAGAACTCCCACTATTCCTTGTTTCTTTGGGAGTCACTACGTTGGTAGGGCTTTGGTTGACTTTGGGGCTAGTGTTAATATCATCCCCCATTCTGTTTATGCTGAGATGGAGTAGAGAGCATTAAAGTCCACACCTACCATTTTGCAGTTCGCAGATCGGTCTACTAATGTCACTAGAGGTATTCTACAGAATGTGTTGGTTAAGATTGATTATTTTGTGTTTCCTACGGACTTTATAGTGCTTGATATGGAGCCTATAGATAGCAATAGGCCTCAATACATGTCATAATAGGTAGACCGCTTCTAGTGCCTGCGAATGTGGTCCTTCAATGTAGGACTGGCATCATAGAGGTATCATTTGGGAATATGAAGGCAAAGCTGCAAGTGTACCATGCAGCCAATCATCCTTATAACTTTAAGGAATGCTTTTTTTGTAGACATCATAGATGAGGTAGTAGAGAATGCTTTACCATTTATCCTTGCAGAGGATTCCTCAGAAGCTTGCCTAAACCACTTTAGCTTCTAAGATTTTGATATTAAAAAGTCCATCATGGAGGTCAACCAGATTTTGGATTCTACCTCTAGTGTATGCAACCTTCCTTGAAAGCATAAGGTTGAACCTCTTCCCCCTCTTGCTAGCACTTCTAGGCCTACTTCTTTTGAGTTTCCACCACAGCTTGAGTTGAAGCCCTTACCGCCTAATCTTAAGTACACATACCTATGACCTAATGATACTCTTCCAGTCATTATTTCTTCTCAGTTAAGTAAGGAACAAGAGAGTTAACTCATAAAGGTTCTTAAAGATCATAGACAGGCAATAGGTTGGACAACAGCTAACCTTAAGGGTATCGACCCATCTATCTGTATGCACCATATCCATCTTGAGGGGGGAGTGAGACCTTAAAGGGAAATGCACAGAAAGCTTAATCCTAACATGAAGGAAGTGGTCATGAAGGAGGTTGTCAAATTATTAGATGCGGGTATCATATACCCTATCTCTGATACTGAGTGGGTTTCTCCTACACAAGTGGTTCCCAAGAAGTCTGGGATCACAGTGGTAGCCAATGATGAGGGTATTCTAGTCCCCACTAGAGCTACCACTGGATGAAGAGTTTGTATTGACTATAGAAAACTGAATTCTAAGACTGAAAGGACCATTTCCCACTTCCCTATATTGACTCAATTCTAGAAAACTGAATCCTAGAAAGGTTAGCGGGCCAGAGCTATTATTGCTTCTTAGATGGTTATTCTGGATATAACCAAATTGCTGTATACCTCGAGGATCAAGAAAGATTACTTTTATATGTCCTTTTGGGACATTTACATTTAAGCGGATGTCTTTTTGGCCTGTGCAATGCCCATAACACTTTTCAAAGATATAAGACGGCTATATCTTTAGACATGACAGGAGATTTTCTATAAGTGTTATGGATGATTTTTTAGTCTTTGGTCCATCCTTTGATGTTTGTCTCTCCAACCTAGATAAGATTCTAAAAAGGTGTTGTGAGATCAATTTGGTCTTGAGTTGGGAAAATAGTCATTTCATTGTTCAAGAGGGGATAGTTTTGGGACATATAGTCTCAAGTAAGGGCATTGAAGTTGACAGATCCAAGGTAGACTTAATTTCCAAGTTGCCTCTTTCTACCATTGTTAGGCATATTCATTCATTTTTGGGACATGCAGGGTTCTATAGGCGCTTTATTAAAGATTTTAGTAAAATTTCTAAACCTTTGTGTAATCTTCTTGCCAAGGATGTTCCTTTCAATTTTGATAGAACATGCCTAGAATCCTTTGAAAAAATTCATTTATTGTTGACTACAACACCTATCATGAAAGCTCCAAATTGGTGACTTCTATTTAAGCTCCTGTGTGATGCCTCCAACTATGCTTTGGGGGCGGTGTTAGGACAAAGGGTAAATAAGGTCCTATATGTCATATATTACAATAGTAAGACACTTTCTGTTGCACAGGTTCATTACACTACCGCAGAGAAAGAATTGATTGCTGTTGTCAATGCCTTTGATAAATTCAGGTCCTATCTGTGGGGATCTAAGGTCATTTTCTATTCGGACCATACCGCTTTGCGGTACCTTCTCTCTAAGAAAGAAACTAAGCCCAAATTGATTAGGTGGATTATGTTATTATAATAATTTGACTTTGAGATTAAGGATAAGATGGGGTTTGATAATGTTGTTGCTGACCGCCTCTCTTGGATCATTGCAGATGAGGAGAGTGACCCCACATCGATTAGGGATTCATTCCCTGATGAGCAGTTATTAGCCGTTACTCATTTTTCTTTACCATGGTATGTTCATATTGTGAATTATCTTGCCACAGGATTATAGACACCCCATTTTTGACTTATAGCATTTAATTCATCATTCTAATGTCCTATTGGTTGAGGATAACCAATTATTTATGGTGGAATAGGCCCCAAAACCCTAATTTCCCAAACTACCATTTTCCTTAGTTAGATAGAGGCTATTATCACATGTAGGTTTCTAACCCATTTTAGATTCATTCTTTTTGCATTTTGTTTTTAGAGAGTCTAGGAATGTCTACATCAAATTTCATGTCATTCTGATCGAAGCTCGATAGGTAATGAGAACTTTTGTGACTTGAGGGGCGGAATTGTCCTTTTTCTCGCATAATTTTTGTATGACCTCTGAATTCGTCACGATTTGTCTCGTTGGATTTGTATGGATATTTAGAGTTTAATTAGAGGATTGGTTCAAGCATTGGTATGGTTTGTGAGTGATTTGATTCATAATTGTTCATAGTGGTCCATTGACCATTTCGAGGGTTTTAACCTAGTCTGACCATGGTCAACCATTTTCCAAAATAAATGACTTTCATAAACCTAAAATGTTTTCAAAACATGTTCCATGAAGTGGCATTTCGTTTGGTGATTAATCGGTTAGTCAATTTCAAAACCCAAATTCGAGCAGAAATGGCTCATAACGGCTAAACCGGCTTGGTTAACCCAAACCTTTGACCAAGATCAATTATTTTTCATCCAAAACCATTCTAAAAACATAGAGAATCAAGTCCTTTTCATTTTTGCTTTTGAATCATCGAATTCGGGCTTAAAACGAGGAAGATATGTCGAAAACAAGTCGAAGAGTCCAAACGAGTCGAAATCTCACAAAATTAGGCACGTTTCTAATGGAAATCCAAGGGAGGATGGCCAGCCATCCAAGGGTGGACAGTTGGTCATCCAAGCCTTGGACGGTCATGTTTGGGAGATGTCATAATTGTTTCCCAACTTCGAGTTTTGATATTTTAGGATTTTTTGACCCTTTTATCGATTTTTTTCATTTTTTTTATACCTAATCTAATTACTATGACCCTTGGGAGACTAAATATGAGCCCTTGGATCATTTGGATTAAATTTAATCTCGACTGTCCATGCTTGAGCCAAAATTCTATAAAAAGGGGTCCCCTCTTCATTATTTTTCATTCAATTCTCACTCAAGTTTTTAGAAGCTCTCTAGCATAAAGAAATGAAGCTCAAAGAAGATTTCCAGCAGCCTTAGAGGTATTTATTCCTAATCTTCTTCTTCTAGTTTAATCATTTTTTCTTCTTCCCTCTCTTCTAGTTCATTAGGGTGAGTTTCTCTCTTTCTCTCTCTTCTAGTTCTCTAGAATAAGTTCCATTCTAGTTTTCTAGAATATAAGTTCTCTTCTAGTAAAGAGAATAGTTTAAAGTTTTTTTTTTCATTTTGATCTTCTTTCTTCTAGTATGTAGTAGTATGATAGGTTTGCATGATAGCTTAGGGTTATTACATGTTCATATACATGATAGTGTTAGGGTTTATTATTTTATGTTCTTATGCATGTTAGTTGTAGGGTTTATTATTTCTTATGCGAGTTTAGAATTCATGTTCATAGGTGTAGACATCCATTTTTGACCATGGGTATGGTCATTAATGGTTGCCTGTGATTAGAGGTGAAATAGGGTGTCAAAACCCTAAGTTGCCAGTTTTACCCTTGTAGGTAGTTAGGTAGAGGTCATTATCGCATGTAGGTTTTTAGGTCAGATTGAGTCAGTTCTTTTTGCATTTATTTTTTAGAGAGTCTAGGAACATCCCTGTAAAATTTCATGGCATTCTGAGCCTAGCTTGATAGAAAATAAGGCCTTTTGTGATTTAAAGGGCAATACTGTCCTTTGAATCACAAAAGCTCTTAATGGCTGTCGATCTTGTCTCGAATTGTCCCAAGACTTTGGCATGGATATTTAGGGTGTGTTTAATAGCTAAGTTGATCAGTGGCAAGGATTGGTGAGCCTTCTGGCTCATGTTTGGCTCTTAAGGCCAAAGGGCCCCTTTAAGCTCAGATTAGGGTTTCGACCGGAAATGACCGGGATTCGATATTTTTATCAAAAAAAAGTCTTCAAAGGCTTCAAAACACTTACTTAAAATGTTTTAAAACTTGTTTCGAGAAGAAGAAATGATTTTGAGAGTGATTGGTTAGCAAATTTCAAAACCTTAATATGGGCCCGGCAGGGCCTAAACAGCTAATTGATCAACTCTTCCCAAAAAATTTGACTTTGGTCAATGAATTTTCACTTCAAATACTTCTCAAAACATGGAGAATCGAATCACGATCGTTTCGGCACTTGAATCGTCGAATTTGGACTTAAAACGGGCCCGAAAAGCCGAAAACAACCGAGACGGGTCGAGAGAGGCCCAAAATGGGGCAAAATTGTGTGTCAGCATAGATGACCATCCCTCCCCGGACGGTCGACCAACCCTAGGGGACGGTTGGCCGTCCTAAGGTGGACGGTCATCCATGCCCTCGCCCAGTAACTGCTAATTTTTAGTATTTTTCCTACCTGGGACTCTTCCAAACCTTGCCATGTGTCCAATTCGGCTTTGGGGACTTTGGGATGGACTTTAACACCTTGGAAGGCTGGTTTAGAGCCCTTGGATCATTCCTAAGGGATTCAAACTCAACCATTGATCAATTTTAGGCTTCCCTATAAATAGAGAGCCCTGAAATCAGTTTTAACACACAATTAAGCTTTAAAGAGTTAAGCTTGGAGAGTAGAGGCTTGAGCATTGCACAAGCTTCCCCCATAGCACTCTTAACTATACTTTTGAAGTCCTTGGAGTCCTTGGAGTTTTAAAAGAAGGCTTGGAGCAAGAGGGAAGGAAGCAAAGAGGTTAGTAGAGTTGTTTAAAGTTTTTGCATTATTATTCTTTTTTTTTCTTCTTCTTATTCTTCTTCTTCTCATCTTCTGTGTCCATGTTGTGTTAGGGATGAGTGTTTAGGTTATGTTTTCATATTTTTAGTATGCATGATAGGTTAGTTTATTTATTAGTATGCATAATAGGAATCATTTTTTATAATAGGATTTGTTATATAATAATGCATGATTAGGATAAAAATTTTGGCATATCTTTTCTTCTTTTTCTTTTCTTCTATGATTATGGATTAGGTGTTTTACATGTTAGTATGCATGATAGGAATTATTTTATAGGAATGCATGTTTTAGTCTCTTAGGTTAGTAATCATGTTAGAATGTTAGGTTATTCAAGTTTAGCATTAATATTATCATGGTCAGTTTCATCATTTGGAGTGGTTAGGTATGATTGATATATGAATTGTGTTCGAGGGAGCATGCAAAGGTAAGTCCCTTCCCTTGTGATTAAATAGACTATGTGAAGTATGATTATGATGCTATGTCTTGATGATAATTTTAATATGCATACTAGGTTTCATTTAGTACATTTTTCACCCTCTTTTATTCATTATTTTAGGGTTTTCATCTATATTTAAAATCACTTTTAACTCTGTCCAAGGTCTAAAAGTGGCTTTAAAGTGGATTAAAACTCAATTTTTAGGTCCAAACTAACATAGAAACATGCTTAGGTTCACATAGACAACTTAGATTGCATTTAGGACATTTTTCATGCATTATTTGCATCCTTTGTTGCATTTTCTATCCATTTTCCAGAAATTCCAGCATGCATATAATTAGTATTTTAGGTATTTAGACTAACTTAGGACTAGCTAGGAACCCTAGGATTAGGGGGGGTCACTTGACCTCGCTTAGGACTATCCTTTGTTGTAAGAATTGTGATAGCAATCGAGTTCTACTTAGTTTAGGATCCTACTTCGAGAACTACACCAAAAGATAAGTGATTTTGAAGTAATTTAAAATGGAATGAAATTCCATCTTTTATGCAAAAAGTGTTTCAATCAAACCCAAACTCTCGAAGCTAGAGTCCTAGATAAGATAGAATCCTTTTGGCTATATAGTTCATTACAATAGGAGAGCCCTAGGTAATCGAACTACGTGGACTTTGATTCTTATCAAGCAATTGATAAGGTACGTAGGCAGTCAATAGGGTGCAAGTCCAATCTTAGGTTGACTTCGAGTCTCCTAAGATCTTTAGGATTGTGTATACTTTTGTACTATCTATTATTATTATTATATATTATTATTCATATTTTGTGGTTGATTAGATATATAGCATTGTTATGATAAGATTTTGATAAAGCCCAAACTTAATTAGGAGACCTTTAATTAGGGCGAGGTGGGTGCCTAGAAGGAGTTCCTTGGAACCTTCCCACTTCGTAACCTAGCCCTGAATCCAACTTTGATTCAAAGACCATGATTTTTCAAAATATGGGGTCAATGTTTTATTGAAAATAAAACTTTTTTTTTGTGGTTTCCTTGTTCCCTAAAAATAAGGCGGCGACTCCCAATTTTTTATAAACTCTTATCCTTTTTCAAAAACCCAATCTTGAGTGGATAATAGAGAAGGATAAATCGAGACGGATAAACATCATCCACAATCCACTCAATACCTTAAAGTGAACGAAAGGCCTCCCGATCCCTCGGGATATTCAGGTTGGCTGGTTCACAATAGGTTAGTATACATATTTAGGTTTATGTTATTTTAGACATCCCATTTTTTACTTATAAAATATAAGTCATCATTTTATGTCATTTTGGTCAAGAAAGACTAATCGATTTTGGATGATTCGGCCTCAAAACCCTAGTTTCCAAAATTACCATTTTTCCTTAAGTAGATAGAGGCTATTATCACATGTAGGTTTTTGAGTCAGAATTAAGTGATTCCTTTCGCATTAGGTTTTTAGAAAGTCTAGGAATGTCCATTTCAAATTTCATGTCATTTCGATCGAAGCTCTATAGGTAATAAGAACATTTGCGACTTCAAATGTAGAATTGTCATTTTTCTCGCATAATTTCTGAATGACCTCTTATCTCGTTCTGGTTTGTTTCATTGGATTTGTATGGATATTTAGAGTCTAGTTAGATGATTAGTTCAAGCATGGCATCGTTTGAGAGTCATTTGGTTCATAATGGTTCATAGTGGTCAATTCACCATTCCTAGGGTTTTGACTTAATTTGACCATGGTCAATCCATTTTTCCAAAATTAATGTTTTTATAACTTTCAAATGTTTTCAAAATGATTTTTAAAACATGTTTAATGAAAAGGCATTTTCGATTTAAAGCCAATCGGTTAGTCAATTTTAAAATCCTAATTTGAGCTAAAATGACTCACAACGGCTAACCGGCTTGGTTAACTTAACCCTTTGACCTTGGTCAATGATTTTTGAACTCAAACCCTTCTAGAAACATAGAGGATTAAGTCCCGAACATTTTGGCTTTTGAATCATCGAATTTGGACTTAAAGTGAAGAAAATACACTCAAAACAAGTCGAAAAATCCCAAAATAACTTGGAATCCTGAAAAATTGGGATGTATGAGCATTGCAAACTGGTTGTCGTCCTAGGTTGGAAGGTCACTCTCTAGGTTTCCCAGATTTAATACAACTCTGAGTTCTTGTGATTTTGGGGTTTTTTCTCCGAGTTTTTTTCACTTTGTTTGACCTACTATGGTTACTAGAACCCTTGGAAGACTTAAAGTGAGCCCTAGGATCATTAGGATTAAATTTAATCTTGGCCATTCATGCTTAAGCCAAAAATTTATAAATAGGACCATTAGCTTAGGGTCTTAGAAGTGAAAAAATTCTGGAGAACTTTTGGAGTCTTACTTGATGAGGCTAAAGGAAGAATTCCAGCAACAAAAAAAGTAAGTTTTCTTCTTCCTCTCTTATTCTTTTCGATTATTAATTAGTTTAGAAGCATGCTATGGTTTCTTTTTAAAGTCTTTTAGTTTCTCTTCTTCTACCTTTCTCTTATTTAAGTAGAAGTATAATGTTTTCTTTTAGTAGCATACTTGGGTTTCTTTCTTCTTCTTAAGTTCTTGAAAGATAGCTAGAATTAGGGTTAACATAATAAAATGCATGTTAGGGTTTGCATGTAGTATGCATATTAGGGTTTGCATGGTAGTGCATGATAGGATTTATTATTTTATGTGATTAGTATGTATGTTAGTATTATTTCATGTTAGTAAGCATGTGATTTCATGTGAGTGCACGATAGCATGTTAAAAAGCATGACAGGATTTATTATTTAATGTTTTGAATAGTATGCATGAATAGGGTTTGTTATAACATGATAGAAATAGGTTTTATTTTCTGTTTTAGCATGCATGTTTATATTTGTTTTGTCTTCTAGTCTAGAAGCATGATATAGGAATTTAGGGTTTTGATATATGCTTATGTCTAGAATAATATTGTTAGCATGAGATAATTGAATTGCTTGGTTGATATACAATTGTGAACGAGGGACCTTTGCACGAGGCGATTCCCTTCCCTTGTGTTTTCTTTTCTTGCACTTTGTTGGATATAAACTTGTGGACAAGGGAGCTTTGCATGAGGTGAGTCTCTTCCTTATGTTTATTATTTCATGTCACATTATTTTTCTAAGTATATGCATATTGTTAAGCATGATAATTAGCTTGCATTGTAGCTTATTTTTGAGACCCTAAAGGTCATTTTTTTTTGCATATTTTCTTACATAGTTTGCATATTAACATTTAGAATTATCTTAGTTGACATTTTCTAGGATTTTTGGGACAATTAAAATATTTAAAACATGCATTTAAGTATATTTAATATTCAGTTTAGAATATTAAATGGCTTAAAAACACGATTTAAATCCATTTTTAGAGCATTCTAACACAGAAATTGCATTCTAGGTCCCTTAGAAGCATTAGGGTAGAGTTTTCTTAATTTTTGCATGCATTAGCATATTTATTTATCATATTTTCATATAATATAGTTGCTGTCCATAATTGGATATTAACTTAGAAGCATGTTTAGGTTCACTTTTAACCCTAGTTTACGTTGAATTAGCTTCTAGATACAAGTAGGATTGAGTGTAGTTTAGAAACCCTAGGTTAGGAAAGGTTTCTAACCTCAATAAGACTCTTTTATTGTAAGAATTACAATCATGATCAATTTCTTAAATTCAATTAGAATTCTAGTCTTGAGAGACTTCTTTTTCAAATAAAATTTTTTCAAAACAAGAATTATTTTCAAGTGTTTTTATTTAAATAAAATTATATTTTCAAGTGTTTTTATTTAAATAAAATTCTATTTTCAAGTGTTTAATTTTATCAAAATAAAACTCTTTGAAAAAGATTTATTTTTATCAAATTGAACTCTTTGAAAGAGTTATTTTCAAAATCAAATTCTCTTTGGATAAGAGTTATTTTCAAAATCAAATTCTTTTGAAATAAAGAGTTACAATAAAACAAAGTCTCTCTAGAATAGAGTTCTGAATGAGTTGGAATATTGAAAGATAAGCAATTATATAAGGATTTGCATGAATGATGTTCCCTACAATAGGATAAGTCCTATGTTAGTTCGAACTACGTAGACTTTGAAGCTAACTAGAAAACTAGTAAGATACGTAGGCACTAATAGAGCTCAAGTCTGCCCTATGATACTAAGTGTCCTAGGTTTTTAGAATTTTGTTTGATTTTTCTTTTATTATTTGTTTTAGTTAGTAAGAGCTGTGTGCATAAGAATATTAAATAGCCTAAGTAAACTAAGAGACCTTTAAGTAGGATGAAGTGGGTGCCTACAAGATGTTTCTTGGAACTTTCCCACGTCATAACCTAGTCCCAAATCCATCTCTGGTCGCTGATCTTGTCTTTCCAAAAATATGGAGTTGTTTTGTTTTGATTAAAATAAAATAAAAAATTTAATGATTCCCTTATTCCTTAAAAATAAGGTGGCGACTCATTTTCTTTTTCAAAACTTAATTCCACTAATGTAGATTGCATCGAATTTCCCCAATGATTCATAATTTTTATTTTATACATCATTGTTTGTGATATACAATTGTGGATGAGAGAGCGATTGCACAAGGTAAGTTTCTGCCCTTGTGTTTACTTTTGTTCTTACTTTCATGCATGCATAATGATAACATGTTAGTAAGTTGCGTTTAGTATCATCCTAGTTAGCATTTTAGGGTTTAGTTGATTCCTAACATGGTCTAGAATAATTTAGGTTGCTGTCCATGCAACTTAAATTAACTAAAGCATGTTAAAATCTAGTCTTTTAGGGTTTTTAACATAGAAATCTAACCTAGGTGTAGACATCCATTTTTGACCATGAGTATGGTCATGAATGGTTGCCTGTGATTAGAAGTGAAATAGGGTGTCAAAACCCTAAGTTCCCAATTTTACCATTTGTGGGTAATTAGATAGAGGTCTTATCATATGTAGGTTTTTAGGTCAGATTGAGTCGGTTCTTTTTGCATTAGGTTTTTAGAGAGTCTAGGAGCCTCCCTGCAAAATCTCATGGCATTCTGAGCCAAGCTTGATAGAAAATAAGGCCTTTTGTGACCGAAGGGCAGTTTTGTCCTTTGAATCGCAAAAGCCCTGAACGACTGTCAATCTTGTCCCGAATGGTCTCGAAGCCTTGGCATTTATATTTAAAGTGTGTTTTGTAGCTAGGTTGATCAGTGGCAAGGTCTGTTGAGCCTTCTGGCTCATGATTGGCTTTTAAGGCCTAAGGGGCCCTTTCAATCCCAGATTAGGGTTTCGACCGGAAGTGACCGAGATTCGATATTTTATCAAACCAAAGCCTTCAAAGGCTTCAAAACACTTTCCTAAAATATTTTAAAACTTGTTTCAAGAAGAAGAAATGATTTCGAAAGCAATCGGTTAGCAAATTTCAAAACCCAAATTTAGGCCCGGCAGGCCCTAAACAGCTAATCGGTCGACTTTTCCCTAAACCTTTGTGTGAACCAGCCAACCTGGATCGGGAGGCCTCTCTCGTTCACTCTTG
>JAESVK010000164.1:159346-175048 GCA_017140935.1 Hamamelis virginiana
CCAGTGCTTGCCCCTAAAATCACCACCAATTCAGAGTAAGAACTTGCCAACTGCTTAAAATAAAAACACCATCCTTGGACATGACAACCAGGTATATTTGCCCAAAATAATGTCTGTAGTCCAAGCAATTCAAACAAATTGTTCATCCTAAATTTTAACAAAATCATTAAAAAATTTGTAATTTGTTTTGTAGTATATTCCTGGGGGCTGGGACTACAAAAATAATAATAATTACCCTGGGATTTTACTAAACATACCTGCTAAGATGTCATTTCAAATTAACAGTTAGCAAGAAATCCTCAACCAAAGGATCCAAATGCAGTTATACTCTCACCAAAGGGTAATTTTCCAGTACTTTGCCTGGTGAAGGCTCATGCCCATTCCAGAAAACATAAGTCTGAATCACATCCAAACCTCCTTCTTTTGCCTTCTGAATAAGATCTGGCCACATCTGCAAAGACCCAGAAAATATTTCCAAAAATATTCATATACACAGAAATACATACATACATACATACATATATAGAGAGAGAGGGAGAGACCTATGTACTGAAAACCCAAGAAAATGAAGAAAACAGAGAGACCCATGAAGTACATTTGGAGTAATACCTCAGGAGAGCTTCTTGGGTAGTGAATGGATCCAGAAATAAGGATCCTTCTCTGCCCATTAACTATGATAGCCTTACCGTCATAAGACACAGAGGCTGTGACAGAAGAACAAAAACAAACCAATGAAACCAACACCACCACCAACACTTTCCACATTACAAGCTTCAAATCCATGACCATGACCCTGAAACCCCCCCAGCTCTCCTCCACCCCTGTTGCCCAGCCAAAAAGAAAAAGAAAAAATTAAGGACTTTGCTTGTTTAATAGATCTACAGGTTCCAGGACGCCAAATTTAAGTGTGTAGACAGATGTGGTGTTGCTCAAGCTTGGTTCATTAAGCAAATGAACTTTAAACTAAAGTTGGAGTTTTGCCTGTTTAGGACAGTGAATCAGCTTAAAATGTTAACTAACAAGCTGAGCTTGCACTGTTTATAGTGTGTTGGTCATCATCCCTAAGTTCAATTCCACATTCATAAATATATCTCTATTTTTCATTAGTCTGATTAAGCTAAACTTGGGAAGTTCAAATGAGTCTGCGATCTAGGCTCAAACCTGTTAATACATGGACATCAAATCAAGTTCAATAAACTTAAACAAATCAAAGGAGCTTAACCAATCAGAAATAAGATGTATCTCTATCATGGGAATTAGCAATTGAGCTCCATAAACATTAGTTTCAGATTAAGTATGCTCTTGTGATACATACAAATAAAATAAGACAACACTTATGAAAGTTTCCTAAAAAACAACCTAAATTCTCCCATGAATATTCAAAGGGAAGAGGATAACTTGTGGTAAATGTTCATGGATGAAAACCCACTTATGACTGAACTATATGGGATGTAACATTTATAATTGGTTGAGACTTGACACAATGACATTGCATCTAGATTAAGAGAGAGAGAGTTTATGCAACATGGGACGAATTTAAGTTGAGCAATCAGCAAAAAGACTGCAAATTCCTTTGATACAAAAACTGGCTCAGGAACGAATTTGAAGATAACAGTCCTGATAAGATAAAGTGACAGTTATTTTTCAATAAAACATACTTGGACCAATCATATAAAATAAAAAAATTCATACACAGTCAGTATCCTAATGAAATGATCAAAGCACAGGTGGAAGTTCAAAGAATGTTAATGTACCAAAATAATCTGAAAAGCTAGAATTAAGCAATGAAATCAAGAGTTATGGTAAGCAACAACCATCACCATAACCACGAATTTGAGCCACAGGTCACTACAATTCAGGAAATCAAAAACTGTATATATATATATATATATCATGCCATACAATTGTAGACCTTTTTCAATTGAACAAATAAATATATAAGAGAGAGAATAGTCCATTAGGTATGGTATCCACCATTTGTTATTTGCTAGGACTGAGTCAGAATTTGAATTTCTGAGTGATATATTGCATTAAGTCAAGGCTCACAATATTCATTATCAGAAAGAAGGTTATAATCCCTCAATTTTCTCCTAACAACCACTTCAGCAGAATGAATAAACAGTCTCTTCCAGGATTGTTAATAAACTCTAATAAATATTTGTACATCAGACAAAATTGTTACCTGTTATGTGTAATGATGATAGCAAATGTGTGAATCTTGCATGTGATCAGCCAATCAGGCTAAGATCCTCTTTCATCTACTTTGCACAAGATGTAGGGTATTATAAAGGTTTTAAACTAAACCATTTTTACATCAAACCTGCTCAACATAGAAGCGAAAACTAACATTTAACCTATCCATAGAAGTTCATAATCATATTCTAATGTATTTGGGCAATCCCGTCTGTGATTGTGTTGGCTGCACTCTATACCATATATTCCTGCAGTTGCACAATTGACATGCGTGATTCTGGAACCAACTTCTAGAACAATTGGCTTCAACCAGCCATTAGCTAGCAGCCAACTGGAGCACAGATATTCTGGAATACAATCCTTGTAGTAACTAATCATAGCATGCCGCTATTGCTGCAGTACTTTTAGTCTCATAAATAGAAAATAAGGGCAATTTTGTTTAAAAATGGTGTTCTGATTTGAAACTCAAACAAGTGACAAGATAGCCCCTACAGTTGCTTACACCAGATAATTGAATCTGTTTCACAAAATGACTACAGTTCCCAAATCATGTTTTTCTTAGTTCAGGCTGTAATCCCTATACTCCTGCAAAAAAAATAGATAATAACAACTGCATAAACTTGGTCATAGTATGAGAAATGGCCACACACAAGACGATAGAGCTCATCTCCGAAAAGAAAACAAAAAACAAACTTGTGGTTATAGCGATAAATCAAAGTGATACCATAGATAAATGACAAAAATAGATGCTTTTCACAAGAATAAGAAACAAAAACAACAGGTGATGCTCCTAGCTTATAATCCATGAACACTCAAAGGAAGGCTAAAAAAAAACCATCCCTAATCAATCCTAGCCTTGATTTAATATTAATTAAAGAATTTGCTAAAAAAGAGAAGGGTTAGATCAACCGCAACATCAGGCCGTATACACTGTTGGGACAACATTTTTGGGAGATATAGCATTTTCCTATTCCAATATAATCCTCTAAAATGGTCATTCATTTCAAGGCTAATGACCAATATGATCTGTTAGAGCACTATCAAGATCTTATAGATGGTCAAAATTAGCCAAAATTACACCAAATTGATCTCTAAGGGCATATAGATGGTCAAAATTAGCCAAAATTAACAACAACAAAAAATCCTTTGTCAATGATTAAGTAAAGAACTATTCCATTACCACAAGTCTATGGTGGTGATGAAATCTCTAGAGCTATAAAGCTCCAAACTCAAGGACTTTTTGAGATCCAAGAGTGTCCCAAGGTTTTAAAATTTGAGAACATTTCACCTCATTCCAATCATTTTGACATTTGAACAATTTAACAAAATTCTAATATATTGTGATTCTACTTCAAATTACCAAAAATTTTTAAACTGACTAACCTGGGTTCGAAATAAGGTTTTGGGGGAGGATGGGAAATGTAAATTAGTTGAAAAACAAGAAAAATATTACTAATTGGAACCAAGTTGAACAAAATGAATGACCTCTAATTGAAAGGCATAATCTGCATTTGGAGAACCTCAAGAAACTGGACCAGCCAGCTCTTGAGCTCCAGGTAAGATCAATGTTTTATTTTCTACTCATTGTGTCTATTTAGGTCCCAATTTTTCTTTTTCTTGGGTACTACTAAGGTCCCATTTGGTGTTAAGGAGAGATGATCAGACTGCTCTAACCTTTGAAAAACAATAAACAAGGGCTAAATAAATAAAAGGTTGCGAGGGATTGGAACTTTTAATTGTTGACTATGTAAATTCTATGATTCCCATCAAAATTCCTCAATGCCACAGAACAAAAAGGAAAATTTTGCTGCGTTTGGAAGCAATTCTAGTGAAGAATATATTATTCATTCAAAATTATTTTTAAGTCCTATTTCGATTATAGTAGGTTTGGCTGTGTTTGGAAACAATTCCAGAGAAGAATATGAAGATCTTGTTTCAACAAAATGATCCCACAATAATTATCATCAAAACCATTTAATAACTTCAAGCTAGGAAGTAACGTACTTCTAATTGTCACTATAATGGTATTCCAACAGCCATTTGTGATATATATATATATATACTTTGGTGTCAAGATAAGGATAATGTGCTGTGCAACTTCAGCAGCACAGTTCCACTTTCACACATAAATAGCCATTAAAATCCTTTCTAAAAGCAGGAAAGCCCTGCTATTTTTAGGAACCTTTTCTATTCTAAACAATTTAAAGCCGGAACACGATCTTGAAGTCTTCAACAGCAGTTGGTAATTGCTATTCTAGAAGTAACTGCTAGAAAATATAAAAGCAATTACTTGTAGCTTGTCATTACTAAAAAAAAATATATACACTGCACACCGGTGTGCAGTTCCCAAACTAGGGTCAAGAACCCTACGGTTTGGTTGATTTTTCTAGAAAAAAAAAAAAAAAAGAAAGAAAGAAAGAAAAAAACCCAAAGCCAACCCCTCAAGGCCTCAATCACAGGAAAATAGACATCAAATGCAACCAATACAGGCATCAACATTGATAATCAAAATCATAAACAAAATTTCTATATATAAATATGCAATATCTTACCTTAGATTAGTTTATTGATGTTGATGCTTCAATAAGGGCTTGAATGGCTGCATATGACAGTGGATGAGGAGGGGGAGTGTTAAAGAGCTTCAACCCAACCGCCTATTGGTGTAGGCTGACAGATATTAGAAAACCCTAGGTTTTTTAGAATGATTCAAAGTCGGATAGAGAGAGAAACAGAGGGGAAGAGGAGGTTCGTGGCTAGAGCGACTTACATTAGTTGCTGGAGTGAGGTTCGTTGCAGAGGGAGAGACAGGCGAGCGAGAGATTGGGCCGAGAATATGGCGGTGGAGATGCAATGCAACGATGGCCGGAAATGGGTCGGCACGCCGCTACATCTTGATCGGTGGTGGGAGGGTTCCTTCGATGCCCTGTTCAGCTAGTACACAGCGAGATTGAGAGAAAGAGAGAGAGGCAGGGCAGAGGGAAGAGGGAAGAGGGAAGAGGGATGCGCGGGTGGGTTTTGAGGGGAAATCCTTGCGAGGGCTGTTTGGTTGCAAAAAAAATGTAAGTTTTTGGTTAAAAAATTATATTTTAATCTGTTATACCGTATAAATTAATAAAAATACTAATATTTATTGTTGTGACGGTTCTTTCCGTCGCAATGATAATATAAATTAAAAAAAAATTCAATTTTCACAACGTTGCGACGGCGGAAGAGAAATCGAGGAGGGGGGAACTGTTCATTTCGTTGCAACGGCTCTTTCCGTTGCAAAAATGTACCTATTGCAACAGGCCTCAATTCCGTTGCAAAATTTGGTTGCAATAGGTTCTTTTTCTTGTAGTGACCCAACTATTACGTTAGTGGCCCATTTTCTTGATTAACTCCCCACTAATTTAAATTAGTGGCCCACTAAAAATATAGTTAGTAGCCACTAACCCACCAACTTCCACGCCACATGGCAACTAACCATTGGTGGTTATTTTTGTGGTGAACACATTTAGGCGACAAGTAGAAATTTTCCGAATCTGATCCATTGTTCATGTTAAAGTGAGAATCAAAGCCTCAAATGCTTAAGTTTGGAATATTTAAAAGTCTTAGACCAGCTTCGACTTTTGAAATTACAAAAATGAGTTACTTAGAAGAAATGTAAGGGATTGTCTGCTTGATCTGTGATGTTCAGAATTCTTAACTTTGTGTAGAGAAAATGGAGGAGTAAGTCTCAATTGCAAATTATTTAGTTTAGCCTACAATTTATAGACTATTTGACGAACATTAAACGAAAGGGGTAAGAAAATAATGAGTTTTTTCTTTTCTTTTCTTGAAACCTCAATGAACTCTTTGGTATTAACAATATTGGGGACATTATAAGCCCATGCTTGAATCTAGAACATATTTAGACTATTGATGAATGTACATAATTATTGACTTTCAATTATTAGTTAATTAAGATAACTAAGATATAATTGGTGTTTATTTGAAATATAAAATATAAAACTGACTTTAATATTTTATATAAGGGTAAAAGAGTCAATCAAAAATTTTCCAGCTCAACACACTTTTAGTAGTATAGATATAGATATAGGTTTCTTGCTTCTTATGGCACATGATGGTGAGATTTTTAGGATGCCAACCTAATTGAGATCCTATCAATCTCTTTGATGCATATCTTCTTTTTTAAAAAGAAGAGAAAATAAAAAAAGGAATGAAAGATTAGAAATTGTTTGACAACAATTTAAAACCGGCCAAATAAATCGGATTTGATATTTATATAAACTACGGAATCTTCACAAAATTAAATCATCCAGATTGTTTCTAAAATAAATTAGAAATGCAACAACATTTAATGATACTAAACAAATAATCAAATAGTCAAATAAATTTTAAAATACCTCATGAAATACAACAAAAGGAAATTGTTCCAACACCCTTCATTGAGTCTAGAAGACCCCTTCATTGAGTCTACCGCAATGTGTGTGTGTGTGTGTGTCAGTGTGTGTTTGTGTGTGTGAGAGAGAGAGAGAGAGGGAGACAAGTCTTCTACATGTTGGCAGTAGGAAATTGTGTTCCAACACCCTCATCTCGCTTTTATAATAGGTACACATTGTGCAAAGCTGCACAGTGAAGTTACACATCCCACCCAAATGATATTAATGTCCCCCTGTTTGGAGCATTCAATTGAAATGTGGGTGCGCTACTAGTTACTCACTAAAATTCTAAACAAGCAAGAGAAATGCAATCAAGAATACAAGGAAATCTTTTCAAATGCAGAAGACAGACCCATTTGATTCTTGTGGAAGGTATCGAAGGATGAAAATTGAAAAGAACCCTAATTTGACAAATCTAGGATGTCACTTATTCAATGCCTTAATTTGAAAAATCATATCATCAACCAAAATCTGAATATAGTCCCAATTAGGTATCAAAGGATGAAATGAGTTATTCCACATTTTCAAGCTTTCTTCTGCTTTACCGGTGGAGGAAAGAGAACTCGGAAGACCCAAGCAGCCAATATTGCTCCTATAAATGGGCTAATCCAATAAACATAAAACTGCTCCCATGTGTTGTGCCATTTGTTTACATATGCCCACCCAAAGGCCTGCAAAGAAAAAAAAATAAGTTCATGCATTTAGTTAGGCTTTTAAAATAATGGCTATGAAAGTGAGAGAGTGATGATCATTATTTCAAGAGGTAATGTCACAACAAAAAGGGGTCACACAAAAACAAAACAGAAGAAACAATTGAACAAAATAATAAATTTTTTTATAAGAATCAAACTTTATTGAAGAAGGGGGAAAAATACAATGAGAGATACAAGAATGTACGACAACTTTCCAGGTCCAGTTAGATAAAATTACCCCTTATCCAATTGCAGCCAATGCATGCTAATGAGATACTAGAATATTTCTTGGTAAAAGAGACCCAAACATAGGTAACCTAACTGCTTCCATTTCTGTTAAGCAAGAAATTTAACTTCTATGTATCTCCTCAAAACACAATTTCACTTATTATACGGTAAGTACAGGAGCTTTTATCAATTTTTCAAAGATTATCATTAAACTATCATGGCTTTTGGTTTCTGCCAAGCCAGTGAAATGTTAGTTTGGAGTCTCTAATGAAGTGTAGATAAAGATATAATCAAACAGTGACTGTAGTTTTGAGTTCTTTATTCATCAAACCTACATTATTTGTCAGATGGTAAGAGCCTCTAACTCTCTCAAGCCAATGTGATTGAGACTCTTTTAATGTGTTTATATCTCAAAGAATAGGGGACTCTTTTAATGTAACTGATTGACAGCATTCGAAAGTTTAAAGATTATATCATGCAGATAATTCTTTGCAAGTATTGTGACTGCATCTAGTGTTGCTTCTAGATTGCCTGCGTATCTGATATGGAATCAAGTCAAACTTTATTAAATGAACCTAACCTTTCTAACAAATGAACCTAAATATGGACTAGAAGCTTTAGCCCATCACCTTTAAACCAAGTACAATATCCCAATCGACTCCATGCAGGATGTGAAACATTGCCCCAGTAGTTATTCTAAGGTTGACAAAATAAAATAGTAAAGTCCATTTTACTATACTAGCATTGCACTACGTGCGTTTCATGAACTTTTTTAAAAATAAAATTTAAAGAATATGAATGAAATTATTACTCTCATTATAATAAAAATAAATTAAGAAATACAAAAATCATACTTTATCCAATTATAAAAACCATTTCTTACCTGCCCAATTTATGTATGTATCTCTAATTATGCGCATCATAACTATGAAAACTTGTATAAAAAAAATTTTCAATTATTATAAAAAAGACCGAAATAACAATATTTTATTTTTAACTTTTTTTCCTACTTGATATTTTATTAGACAAAAAGCTAAATAAACCATAAGATAATTCATTTGGTAATTGATGAGAATGTGGATGAGTCACTCTTCTAATATAATTCAGATTCAACGATAGACATTTAAACTCAATGAATCACGATGAGCTAAGAGACATTCAGACTCAATGAGAAAAAATGTAGGAGGAGAAGGATTAGGAGATAAACCGAAGTTAAAAGAGAGCGCTACAGGAAGGTTTGAGCTATTAGATGATAGTTTATGTAGATCATATAGCAAGGATTTATGCAATTGAAGACTTTTATTTTTATTTATGTAATTTTTAGATTTTAAGAGTTTAGATTTTATTAATTTTGGCTAATTTGATTTTGGTCAATTAATCAATATTGTGTGGCAAGTCGATTGATCTTTTCTTTAGGCAACACGTTGTACTTGGGCAACAAGAACAGTCTTATTTCCTATTTAGTCTTAGATTTCCTCTATAAATAGGGTTGTAGTCTTCAAGGCAAGTCACACATGGATGATTAATAATATTTGAAAAATAAAATTCTCCTCTCGTCTTCTCTTCTCTTCTCTTCTCTCTCTCTCTCTCTCTCTCTCTCTCTCCCCTTCTTCTTCTTCTTCTTCTCCTCCTCCTCCTCCTCCTCCTCCTCCTCCACCTCTTATCCCCTAAATTTGTCTCTCATCCCTAATTTTCTTCCCTCTCTTTCCCTAATTTTTTTTTTTTCTTTCAATAGAAAAAAAGAGAAAAGAAGAGAGAATGAGAGAAAGGAAAAGAGGAGAAGAGAAACGAACAGAAGAGAGGAGAGGAGAAAAGAAGAGAATAGAACAGAAGGAATTTAGGGAAAGAGAAAAGAAATTAGGGGAGAAGAGAGATGAAATTTAAGGGAAAAAGAGAAACGAAATTTAGGCGAAAAAAGAAGAAGAGAGATAAAAGAGAGAGAAAGATAAGAAGATTTAGGAGAAACTTTTCAAATAATATTAATCATCAATATTCTATTTGCCTTGAAGGTTACAACCCTATTTATAGAGAAAATCTAATACTAGATAGGAAATCTCAATCTTATTTTTTGTTCCTTTTTTCTTTTTATTGTCTGAGTTTCCTTTTTTCTTTTTAAATAAGGCTATTCTTGCTGCCCACGTAAAGTGTGCTGCCTAAATGAAAGATCGATCGATCAGTTACACAAAATTGATCGATTGGCCTAATTCAAACTAGCCAAAATTAATAAAACATAAACTATAAAAATCTGAAAATTGCATAAATAAATAAATAAAAAATCTTTAATTTCCATAAACCTCGTTGCTCTGCAATGTGCTCTGATAGCAATCGATGTAAAACTGAGAGAGAAAGAGAGAGAGAGAGAGAGAGAGAGAAGAAGAAGAAGAATTTAGGGTAAGAAAATAAAAAATAAAATAAAATAAAATAAAAAAGATTGGAGAAGAGAATAGAACATAAGAAATTTAGGGAAAGAGAGGGAAGAAAATTAATTATCCAAAAAAAAAAAAAAGAGGGAAGAAAATTAGGGAAAATAGAGATGAAATTTAGGGGATAGAGCAAGAGAAGCGCGAAAAAGGGGAGGGAGAAGGAGAAAGAGAGAGGGGTGGGGGGAGAGGAAGAGAGAAGTAAGAGGAGAAAATGACATTTTCAAATATTATTAATCACGCATGTTTGATTTTCCTTGAAGGCTACAACCTTATTTATAGAGAAAATCCAAAACTAAATCGGAAAGAAGGCTATTCTTGCTGCCCAAGTAAAACGTTTTGCCTAAATAAAAGATCAATTGGTCCGCCGCACAGAAGTGATCGATCAACCTAAATTAAACTAGCCAAAATTAATAAAAACCAAACTATTAAAATCTAAAAATTACATAAATAAAAATGAAAATCTTCAATTGGCAATTCTATCAAACAATGGTAGAATTATTTGCATAATTGCAGCATTCTTCCCTTATTGGATAGAATTTGCCCTTAAATTCGCTAAGTCTTCATTAACTGATTCACTTCGTTACAAAATCCCAATTATTTTACCGAAACTCAATAATGCAAAAAAAAAAAAATTCAAACTAGAATAATGAAGGGAAGGTTTTTTTTTTTTGTGTGTGGTCCTGGGGCAAAGTCTAAAGGAATGTGAGCTGGTTGTATAGTATTGGAAAGAGCTGGACACAAACTAAAGGGATGCTCAAAGTAAGAGTGCCCTAAAAGATGTATAAAAAAAAATAAAAAGAATTTAAAAAAGAAAAAAAAAAAAAAAGAAAAAAAGAAACGAAGGAAACAAAGGATTAATGTTGTTGGGTTGTGCCGTTAATTGGTAATATTGCAATTGCTCTGTTCTCTTGGTGCAACAATAAAGAAACAATTGCTAGGTGGAAGGTGCTCTTTATGAATACTGGGTGCAATTTGAAGAGGAAAGAGATTGTTGGTCGTGCAAAACTTCCTGGGTACACAATAAAGGACTTGCTACTGCTACAACATCGAGAAAAAAGTATAGTAAAAATCTATTGCTTTTGGAGCGATGCCCGGTACAGTTAGCTGAGATGCGACCTGCTATGGAGGTTCGATGATGTTGTCTATGTTGTGCGACAACAAGTTGTGCGAGTGCGATAGAGGAACAAGGCTTGGTTTTGGGTGTGCTTCATACTTGGGCTGTGTGAATGGGTTCGATGTGTCTTAGATGTACTGAGATGGGGTGGTAAGGGTTGTTTGGGGTTGACAATTGTTTATTGGAAGTGCAAATTATTGCAGAAAGTTAGTAGAATGTGGCTAGGCTCTTATGCTAATTGATGTGAAACATGGAGAGAGAAAGAAGAGAAAGAAGAGAAGAACAAAAGAAACTTTAGGGGAAAAAAAGAAGTTAAGGGAAGAGAGATGAAATTTAAGGGAACGGAGAAGAAAAAGAGAGAAGAAGAAAGAGAGAGAGAGAGAGAACAGGAAGAAAAAAAAAAGGAGATTTAGCAAAAAAAATTTCTAATAATATTAATCATCCATGTCTGATTTGCCTTAGAGGTTTGACGGTGCTATTTGTGTTGTGACAGTTGGTTATGCGAGTGTGACAGAGGAAGGGAGCTTGGTTTGGGTGTGCTTCAAACTTGGGTTGTGTGAATGGGTTCGGTGTCTTGGATGTACCGAGATGGGGTGGTAAGGCTTATTATGGTTGCCAATTTCTAATTGAAAGTGCCAATTATTGCCGAAAATTAGTGAAACGTAGTTAGACTCTAATATTAATTATTGTAAAACTAAGAAAGAGAAAGAAGATAAAAGAAGAGAAGAATTTTGGGAAAAATAAGAGAAGAATTTAGAGTAAGAAAAGAATAGAGGAGAAGAGAATAGAACAGAAGAAATTTAGGGAAAGAGAAAAAAGAAAATTAGGGAAGACAAATAATTTAGGGGATAGGAGAAGAAGAAGAAGAGAGAAAACGAGGGAAGGTGAGAGAGTGAGATGCAAAGAAGATAAGAGAAGAAAATAAAATTTTCAAATATTATTAATAATCCATATCAAATTTGCCTTGAAGGCTACAACTCTATTTATAGAGAAAATCTAAGACTAAATAGGAAATAAGGCTATACTTGCCGCCTAAGTGAAACGTGTTGCTTAAATAAAAGATCAATCGATCCCCCGCACAAAATTGATTGTTCGACCGAAATCAAACAAGCCAAAATTAATAAAACCCAAACTATTAAAATCTAAAAGTACATAAATAAAAATGTAAACCTTCAATTGCCTTAAATCCCTACTATTAATAAGGGTATTTTAATGAATCAAACAATTAAACTTTTGTAAGTAGTATATACATATTAAAGAGTCCAAGAGATTGATTTAACCATTTAGTGAATTTCTGACTCATTTAAAGATGAACCCAATAAATCACATGTACAAATTCAAGCAATGGATAAATCAACTGAGTGAACCTAAAATCCACATAAATACTTAAAGGGATCTTTTGACTGGCAGTCTTAGTTTTCTAGCTCTCCATTACATGAATTGGCTAGAAGAGTTCCACTTTAAGGATCTTCAAGTTGAGAGAATCTCTCAAGGAGAACATTTTGTTCGTTGACTAAATAATTTTTTTGAAAAAGATTATCATCAAAATATCATGGCTTTGCTTTTGCCAAGCCATTGAAAAGTCAGTTTGAAATCTTTGATCACTCAAAACTTGACAATTTCGTCTCTAATATAGTGTAAAAAAAAGATATAATCAGGTCAAATTTTGTAATCTTAAAACCTTATCAAAACTTGACAATTTCCTCTGTAATGAAGTGTGAAAATAGATATAATCAACTCAAAGTTTTGTAATCTTTAAAACCTAATTATTTTCACCTCTTCATATTGTGCCACATTGCACAATTAGAAAGATTATCATCTGCAATGTAACAACCTATCTCATATTGCTAAATTTGAGTCATAACATCTCTTAAGATTCCTTTAATTCCTTTCCGCCTATATAGTCCACAAAAACAAAACTGCTAAACAAGCTCAATCCAAAAACAATCTTCCCCTAACCCCCCACCCCGGGCCAACACCCACAACTGGGAAAATTGATTGAAAGAAGATAAAGCACATTTTTAGGTACAACTGTGCTGATCGTGGTCTGTGGGAGGGAATTCCAGGAAACAAAAGCAATGGGACATGACTGGCACTTCTAGTTTGTAAAACTTCAGCAGTATTTTTCTTCTTAAGACAGCAGTTGGACAAAGGGCTTTAGACTTTGGGGGTTGCTTTGGGAGACCAAATCAACTTATGAGAAAAGGAGGCTCCACTAGAGGAAGGGAAAAACAAAGACGCGGAGAAATGTTTGGAAATAATCACTGTTGGGTAAAAGAACCCTTATTCAGGTATCTAGTTAAAAGATGGAAAGACATTGACTTCTTTGGGAATCAAAAGAAGAGAAGCATATTCTTTTGTATTAGCCTCCGGGTGATTTCAACAGAAGATAAAAGTTCTGTGTGGGGGTTGGGGAAGAAGAAACAAAGAAGACTGCAGTACATGCACTACTAGATTAACAAATTAGAAAAATATGGTGAAACAAAATTTTAAATGCAACAACACCTGATCATGAAAAATTCCAAAACCTTATACAAGATCTAGAAAGAACAACAAATTGACATATGGAAATGAGGAAGAAGAGCGAACTGAAATACCAATTCCCATGAGAATGACGAGGCTCTCTTAGAGCTTGATCATTGATATTGTCAAGAGGAAAAAAAAAAACTTAATTTATATAATTTATTAACACTTTTAGGGTGCATTAAGATGACAAGAAAAGAAATCCCTATAGAGATTTTGAATTCACTTAATATACATTCCATTAAAATGACCACCGGAAAATTAAGGATTATGCTGCTATTTCTAATCCGGTCCGAATTGACCGGATTCGACCAGTTCCCGGATTGACCCATTCCGAGTTGCACCCCAAGTTCGTATTGTATCCCTTAGAATTGGCAGAGGTGGTGATGGACTGGAGACAAAGTTGGAGACAGCATGACGGTGGTGGTGGTAGTAGATGCAGCTACTGATGTTAGAGTTGGGACAATTATGATTGCAATGTTTTGAAACCAAATTCAAGGTCGAATAGTGAAAGGGCTCCGAACCTAGTCCACTGGTTTAACCACATGACCCATGACATGAAAGTTGGATTGAAAAAATTAGAACAAGATTATATAGAAACCTATAGAAACAAATGAAACCTTCCATAAAACTTCATATATTCTAATGTCAGTTAATAAAGGAAATGAAGAAAAACCTTTTGTAAATATTTTTGCTGTGAAAAGAATAATATTAAAAAAAGTAAAAAATAAAAAATAAAAATAAAAATAAAAACAAACAAACTGGTGCTCAACCCAGTAGGATGCAGGGCTAGTTCCCAATTTTGCGGTTCGATTGACAGGTCTACTAATTCTAAATAGTATTAGATGGTTGTATAATGGAAGTGGTGGTAACAATGCCATGGTGTTGTGGAGGTGGTGATGGTAATGAAGATGCAAGTGGTAATAACGACAATGGTGGCAGAAGTAGCATTGGCGGAGGTGGAGGTAAGAGTATGTGGTGAGGGTGATAATGGTCAGGGGCAGGCACACAGCTTGTCTAGTGGGGGCTACTGCTCCCACTCAACTTTTGTTAAAATAAAATAAAATTCTATACATATCTATAAAATTTTCTCCTGTGCTCTCTCTCCCTCTTCGTCTCCCTCTCCTTGTTAGGGCTTAGGGGGTTCCTTACCCATCACTGCAACAGTCAACAGAATTAAGGTCTTTGTCCTTCTTAGCTCTCACAATGATCAAAGACGAATGCTCAAGCCTCTGGTGAGAGACTTCCCCTTGTCTTCCTATCTCTTCTCTCCTCTCTCCTCTGTTCTTGCTTTGCTATCCTCTCTCTCTCCTATCTCCCCTCTCCTCTCTCTTCCCAAGTGCCATGAGATCCTTCATAATCAAACTCAACTTCTGAAACAATTTTCTGTATAGAAACAGAAGCTGCTAAAATCTACTGAGTAAATAGGTGAGCTAGCAACAAGGTTGTCAAATCCAAGTTCTAGATATATTTACATGACTAAATTTCCCCTCCAGGCCTCCATAATAGTCTGGATTCGATTTGTGTGCTTCAATTAGCTAGTAATTTATTAATCATAAGTGCCTTGTTGGGTGTCCATGAATTCTAGTTTTAGTGTTCCTATATTTGTCTCAACAATTTCTTTGTCATTCATTTGTAGAATTGAGTTTAGTTTGATTGGTATTGCTTAGGCTGTTTTTAGTGACTGAGTTGAAACTTCATTCATGTGCAATAACGCTTTAAGGCTAAAACCCATTTGTATCCAAACTATTCAATAAAATTTCTAAAAGCGAGAAAATTTATTTGATTAGGAGTTTTGTGGACTGTTTGCATCCAAAACTGTCGTTGGGTTGATTATGTATTTGGTTATTGATTTTAATTTATAAAATTAGGATTATAGTTCATGTACACACAATAAACTAAATTTAAACAGTTAGGCTATCAACAATAAGGATTAGAGTTTAAGAACTCTCGCCTTCTCCACTCTCCCAACCAAATTCCATAGAACATGAATCAACCCTAAATCCGTCCAAATATATATACCTAAAAACAATTTTGGGGACATCCTTGCACTAATAAGTAACAAGAAACTAAAGTGCAGTGTACGTGACCCTTTCTTTAGGTTTTTT
>JAESVK010000164.1:175148-206175 GCA_017140935.1 Hamamelis virginiana
CGCTTAAGCACGATGGTGTCATGGAGGTTGTGGCACAACAGAGAATGTGTTAATTGTGGAAGCAGCAGTGGGCTGGTCTTGGAGGTATTGGCCAATGGTGCAGGTGTACACAAGCAAGCAGTGGCAAGGAAGTTTATTAGGGACATTCCGAGGAAAAATTTGGGAATCCAGTGACAATGATGGTGATAATGATGATGGTGGAGGTGGAGGTGTAGGTAGAGGCTATAGTGGTGGTGGTGATGGTGGTGACAAGGATGATGATCCTTGTGGTAAAAGTTATCCAGATCGAAGCCAAGTTAAGACACAAATATGGCAAAGGGTTGTGATAGGTACTATGCCACATAGGATGTAGACCATGGATTTCGATTAGGTTAACCAGAATATAGGAGGTGAGCCCAGAAGCACGAAAGAGGTATTCGGATCAATTGGTTGGTTTTTCTAGTCAAGATAATAATAGTCTGGATTATGGATACGAAGAGTACATGCAAAGATGAAAAGCTAATCCATGTTATTCGCATGAGTGGCATGCATTTAGGTCATAATCAATCATCGCCATCACCGCCACCGCCACCGCGCTCACTGCAGAGATCTGCTAGCAATGCTGGTACTTGTAAGATCGTCCACATGCAGTGCCTCTTAGAAACCCTAGAGATCCCGTTACACATAAGAGTTATGGAGAACCGGTGATTACTATGATCGGGATAGACATCACCACCATGGTAGCGGATCTTATGGCAGTAGTAGTGGTGACGGTTATGGATATCTCGACCAAACCTCGAGCATTTCTAATGAACATTTGGGTCATTTTGATGGTGGTTAGCGGCGCACAGATGCATCATGCATTATCCACCCCCTAACCATTCTATCCACAAAACTATAGTCCAAGTTCTATTGGCCACTTTTCACAGGATACAGGTGAAGGCTTCACTTTTTCATTCTTCTTTGGACCCTCTCCAACTCAATATTACTCACAACTATATGGAAAAGGAAAAGAATTTCAGCCTCATTGCCACTCCACGTATTGTTGAAGAGGGATTGGTATGTGAATTCTTTTGTCAATTTGATACTAGAAAATTTGAACTCGAATGGGCTATTGGTGTGGTAAATCATAAATCATGCACACTTACTACCCGATACGCGATGAGACATTTGCGACTGCGACGTCCGTAACCACTACTTTGAAACATGATGGAATATTTATGAAATGCCAAATTAATAGAAATATGAAATATGAACATTATAGGCAATGTTTGGTTCAGAGATAGCCATATAAACAAGTCTATTAAGAAGTTAAGGTATATATAGTGGCTCACCAGTCACCATCTTCCGGTTGAAGCTTCAAAATAAGCTTCACAGGAGTAAGAATAATACTAGCATTTGTTAAAGGAGCCCTAGATAGGAAAGTTTTCACTAGGAAGTGGAGACAACCAAAACATGTGCAAAGGAGGATGAGAAAAATAAGGAGGCATTTGCACTTAAAATTCCTCGTGAAGGTGGCCGTGAAAAAAAAAAGTCCTTTTCACATCAAGCCAATAGAATGGCCACTAAAAACTCATGGCCATGACAAGACAGCGGTGCTTAACGATCATCTTAGCCACAAGAGCAAGTTTAAGGCTACTTTTGAGAATAAATGGAAGAAAGATTGAGAATAAAGGGGTAAAGAAGACTCCAACAACGAGTAGGATTAGTTGGCATTTATTATATGTTGACACTTCTCCCTAATAATAATTGGAGTTTCATCAAGTGTCCAATATGCACCCAATCGGAGTTTTGACAAGTGTCCAATATAATAGTCATGTCCAACACCCATTTGGATACTTATGAAAGTGTCCACCTTCATTTAATTGGAGAATGTGCAAAAACACTATCATCTTATTCCTTTTCGTTATGGAATTGATGATGTGGCCAATATTCCACCATTGTTTTACTAATTTTTTTACATGCACATGCAAATAAAGATAGATAAAAATGTTTTTTTTTTTTGTCAATATTGTAAATTCACACATACATGCATATACACCCATGTCCTCATGAGTCATGTCTAGATTTTGAGGATTTGTTGTGTCCAACAACCCATGTCCATGACAAAATATGACACTTCAAAGATCATTGGTTGGTGTCAACAATCAAGGTGGACTTGGCTTAAAATAGAATTTATGAAAAGAAAGAAAGGAAACTTTTAATAAAATTGAATATCTAATAAGAATGAACATAATATAGGAAGTAGAAGCGAAAGAGATAAAGTTGAGAAGGAAACTTCTAATGGAAATGCTAAAATCCAATAGTATAAGGGGTTTTACTTGGAATAGGCAAAATAGAAACAAATGCTTATTGAAACCCTAAAAATAAGTATATCATTCATTATTGGACAATGTTTATAATAGAGTTTCCATGCATTGCATTGTAACGTGCGGTAATTTGATCGTAACATACTTTAATAAGATCGTAGAAGATTTTACATTTGACACAAGCTCAAGATATGCTCAACCCAAAATAGGTTCTTATGAAAGCAGGATGAAAAAGAGTCCATAGTTGCAATCCAATGACAAATATTGATTTAAGCATCATGGGGGCATCAGTACTGTATTAAATTATACCACACACAAAGACAGTGAAAAATGAAAGGCAATGAGGAAAAACGAATAAGAGACAGAGTAATTCTTGAAAATAGCAATTAATAATAAACCAACATAGAGAAACATCAAATGAAGAACAATGACTCATCAACAATGGCACCCACCTTTCACTAACAAGGTTTCATAAAAAGAAAATAAAAAGGAATTTATTTAACAGATTGCTAATGAATACAGATACGACTTCGAGTATCAACACAAACACCAGGTGTCCAACACAGCAAACCCCTAAAATTAAAACACAAAAGCACAGCTATGTATATTAAAAATAAAATTATATATAATCCCAAAATTTATGTTTGTTATGTCTTTAAATGATTCCCTTTTTTTGTTATTTTCCATTAATCCCGTATCCCTTGCATTGGCTTGATAAGCTACAAATCATGGCCCGCCCAATTCAATTTTTTTTTTAATTTTTTTTTATGCCAATCTAATGACAAAGGTGAACTTATAAAGATTCTAGGTAATGTAAAAATAAAACCATGCATATCTTTCCATCACAGCATATACTCCAGAACTGGAAGCCTGGAACAATTAAAAAAATAGAATTGCTGTTGCGTGTTGCGTCATAACAGCATGGTACAAACTTCTTTCGGACTCAAATAAGTGCAACCTAATAAGAAAGAGAAGGCAATGTAATTCAAAGAAAGATGGCACTCACATTGACAGGATTCATGGAAGGACCAGTATAAGCAGAACCTGCATCAAGCAATGCTACAGTTGACATGGCAAGCAACCATGCCTTCAATAGCGTGCTGCGGGGACCCCTGAGGATAATAAGGAGCACAGCAAATGTAATTGCAAAGGTCAACACACCCTCAGCAATGGCTCCAGTATGCACGTCAACTTTCAAAGAAGGGCCACCGAGAAAGTGTTTGTACTGTGTTGGCATGACTTCCATGATTGCCATGGCACCGCCCACCGCACCAGCTGCCTATGCGAGGAGGACATTGTAATTAAGCATTAAATTGTTGTTCAAAAGTTTAAGAATAACTTGTCTCTTTCTAGGCAGATGGGGGCATTGTGTATCTACCTAGTTCTTTCTGGTTCCCCTTAGAAAAGAGGCAAAACTTCTTCTCTACATAGAAATCAAGGAATTGTCTACAATCTACAATCCACATAGAAAGGAAGTTAGAAGAAGAAAAAACCTGAGCGGGGAAACGGGCGGCCATGGAGATAAGAGTGTCGGGTCCGACGCCGGCAGCGTAAAAGGAGGCAGTGCCAGTCGGATTGAAGCTGGCCCCACCAAACGCATCGCCGATCAAGGTGAATACGAAGACGAGAATAGAAATGAGGAGGGTCTTGATGAAGAGAGTTATGAGTGCCAGCCCTTGCACTTGCACTCCCACTCCCAGGGAAGATTCAATGATAGAGATAAGTGCCCCAAGAATCAACGAGCAGAACATCCACATGAAAGTCAATACTGCATCACCAATCGCCGCCTTTATCACACCCATCCTCTCACTCACTTTCGCCTTCCTCTTCCCTGGCCGGAACGAAGTTGGAACTCAATCCACCACTTGCCCTATAATGCCTGGATTACCTAACCTGGCCGAGGTAGTACGATTTGCTTCCTCCAAAAATAAACAAATAAGAAGTGTCACCTCGAACCCAAATTCTATATAACTTTTGGAATCCTAACAAATTATTACACTTTTTGCGGGGGGATGATTTTGGTGCCTCATTTTAGGTAACTTTCAGTCTTGTGGTGCCCCTCCTTTTAAGTAGCTTTTACTTTTGGCCTTTTGGTTGCTCATTACTAATTATTTCCTTGATTATTCTTATTTGGAAATTTGGTCAAAAGTCTTATTCTTGATTTTTAACTCATAAAGTCTAAAAATTTTGGAAAACTAACAGTTGGATTAGACACTCCTATCATGTATGTTATGCCTGCCAAAAATCATAATAATCCAACGGTTGGTTTCTGAAAAAACTGACTGTGAAAAAATGATAACATTTCAAAGAACAAAACAAGTCTCAATTTTTCAAAAACCAACCATTAGATCACTGTGATTTTTGGCAGACATGACATACATGATATGAGTATCTAATCCAACGGTCAGTTTTTCAAAATTTTCACTGCTTTGTGATTGTACCACAATCATACCATTCATCTATGGTATTACTATGTTCTCTTATATATATAATTGTTTAATAAATAGCATTTTATATGAATATCTGTACAATTGGGTTTAAATCTCTGTTTCAAGAAATATGTGCAAATTACATTAAATAAAGTCGTCACCGATGAAGCCTTAAAGAGCATCTCGAATCAAAGGAACGTCCGAAAAGGATCCACAGCAGTCGGGTGAAGTACCAAAAGATCAGTCGTTGAAAATCTGCAAGAAAGTCAAACATTTGACCCTGACTATCGATAGCCAAGATTCGCTATCGATAGCGCCTCTATCGATAGCGAACCTTCGCTATCGATAGCCAAGGTCGGCTGCGGGCTTCTAGGATATTTTGGGATATTTTGAGGGCATATGCGTCTTTTACCTTTTCCTTCTATAAATAGAAGTGTAACGACGACGTTTCGAGGGTTCATGACTTATGCTCTGAATCATTACTCTGCTATTTTAATTCAAGTTACAGTTTATTTTCGCATTTCGATCGGTAGTTTCAATTTTCAGCTATTTCCAATTCTGCAATTTTTCTTTACAATGCCTGGCTCAATTCTCACTTGAGGATTGTTCTATCCGATTAAGTCTTTAATTTCAGTAATTTCCGATTCTGTTATTTTCCTTTTTATGCATGGCTCAGTTCTCACTTGAGAACTGTTCTTTACTTTTTCAGTCTTTTTCTTTATTTACTTAAGTCTTTTCTTTTCTTTATTTACTTCAGTCACTTTTCTTTATTTACTTACGCCATTTTCTTTATTTATTTCTGCCATTTTCCTTATTTATTCAGTCATTTAATTTCTGCTTTTATTTTCTTTTCCATCCCGTGACCCCTTAAAGCTTGCCTGGATAAAGGATATTCTCCTCCAGTGATGTGTAGCTAATACTCCAAGCTTGGGTGAGGATGAAGTTGGATTCATTTTACAATCCTATTTTATAAACATCCCTCTATTTGTATTATGTGATTGCATAGTTGTGAAGGTTTTACCGCACACTATTGCCAAATATAATATCATATAATTGTATATCTGTGATTGCAATTATATAATTATGCAATGGTTCTTACTGGTATGAATACAAACGAGCATGCTTTATTCCTCATTTAAGGTGGATAGCGATATTCCATTCTTTTCGGGGATAAACTTGCCGGTCCTGTATTTATAATCTTTTTGGGGCTTCCTTCTTGTAGTTGGAAGAACCACCATACATAATTACTATAGTGAGGATTTTATAAACATAAATTGTTAATTGATATTCAATGGGCTTCTCACCCAAGTTCCGCTCAATCCACCAACTTAACTGCATTTTTACTAAGCTTATTTAATTACCAAGTTTTCTCTTCGACCCAATCGGAGCAGTTACCACCAACCAATTTAATTGACAATATTCTTTCCGCTTGAATTGATTCTAAAGAGTCTTTTTAATATAAACCTGCATTTCCCAGTGGTTCGACACCCGTGCTCACTAGTCACAATCGAATTGAGATTAATTGTCACGCGGTTTATAAATTATTAATTCTGATCACTGACGGGGAATAATCTCCCTCGTCGTCTGAGTCGATCAAAATGGCTATACAAGAGGACCTGATATTAGAACCTTTGTGTGTGTGTGTTTATAATGAAATGATCAAGTAAGAGATACCTTATTTTATTAAAATCAGCTCATGTCCCTTGATCATTAGATCTCGGGCATGGTATGAGATCTAACGGTCGTAGGACATTAGCTGATTTTAATAAAATAAGACATAGCTTATTGGATAAGTCAATTATAATATATATATATATATATATATATACACACACACAAGTGTCGAAACGGCTTTTGAATGTTAGAATAGTTGATATTCAAATATTATATTTAATTATTGAGATCTCCTGATTATCCACGCCCTCATGATCCAGTAGGTTAACCCGACTTATGGAGAATCCACCACTGCTTCGTCTATTTAAAAGCCAATATTCCGAATTTTTAAATCTCAACACATTAGTTAAAGACATTTTAATGAATAAGACCAGTAATATAATTGTCACACAATTAATTTTTTGTAGGAATCAAATTTTGGGGATTCCAAATTCCTCTTGATCTAATAAAAAATGTAGATTAGACAGGATACAAATTTCTTTTTAAATAAACTTTTATATTATGATGTGCTCAGGATAATAATTAGTCAAAACATTACAAGAAATCATCATTCAAAACATCTTCCAAGCTTTTAGACTTGTTTCTCAGTTAGTGCCTTTCTTTCCAGAATCAACGGCCTCTTCTGGGGGCTCAATATCCTGAGCACATCAATATCTAAGTGATGGGTAGGCTTTCTTTACCTCAGCCTTGGCCATCTCAAAACCGGTCAGCAAAAATTCCCCATATGATTCCTCCACAGCCCTTATAAAATCACCACTTTGCTGGAATTCCCCTTTCCTTCTCTCTTTCCATTTTACTCTCTAAATCATTAAATTTATGTTGTAACAATTTTTTCTCTCTACCTCCGTTTCTATTTTCTAATATCTCATTTCGACTTGTCAACTTCGCATGAGCACTTTCAGCAATTTCGAGCTACTCACCTAGCTCTCTAATTTTCTCCTCTCCCGTTTATTCTCTCTTTCTATCTCAACTCTTTTTCTGCCACACTAGAAAAGAATTTCACTACAATATATGTAAATTTCACTGTCCTTATAGTGATGATCACTGTATTGCCATTTAATTTGCTGATCAGTGTTGTGAAATTCATCCCCACTATATTGAAATTCATTCCCAGAACAATTCCAATGAAGTGAAATTTATTCGCAATGTAGTAGAATTCGTCCCAATGCAATGAACGAGTTATTGTTGAGAAACGATTAAACTCTAACTTGGAAAACAATGTTAAAGACAAACTTTTCTTAATAAAAAACAAAAAATTAGGACTTACAAATTAAAGCAAAATTCTTCACAACTATATATCCTCAAAAATAAATTTTTTTGAAATTTAAATGCAAAGAAATGAAGTCATTGACTCACATTGGAGATAATGGCAGAGATGTATTTTTTTTTCTTTCTGAATTAATATAATCAATTGTATATTTTTGAAAGAAAATAATTGAGGTGAGAGAGAGAGAGAGAGAGAGTTTTCTCCTCACATGGATAAGAGGAGAGAGTAGACAGAGAAAAAAGATATGTTTTAAAAAGAAAACAAATGGTAAGATCAATTAGTTACAAGAGAAAGTATGCCATTTAGAAAAATATATATATTTAAAAAATTAGAACTTTATACATTAAAAATCTCCTAATTGGGAATTATGGCATAAAATTTCTTCTAGTAATGCTATATATTCTAAAAAAACTTTCCCATAAAAGTATCTTAAATGAATCCTAGCCTAATTATTAAGGAGAGATTTTGCTAAAACAAAAATGTTATAGCACCATACACTTTAACCCAAAATTAAAAATCTACACATGTAATAGCACCAACCACAAAAATGCTAAAGGAGGTAAGAATTTGAGACCACCACGATTATAGCATCATCTAAATCAATATTAATGTATCAAGAGTCATCTAAAGGCACACTCATGTTTTTGTGAGCTGCCAACCAAATATTTTGGAATATTGAGATTAAGATAAATGACAAATTGACGGGACCCTATTGGCAACGGGACATGAGTATGGCAATTTTATTATATATTTTTTTGTCAAAGGCATGACCATTTATATGCACTGGATTACAAGGGAGCAGTTAGAAGCCTTAGCTGCAATAAAATTTGGCTAAACCCGAAATTAAAAATCACCACGACGTGTTCTGCTTTAAGTGGTACATGAAAAAGATTGAATGAGTTTGAAAAGAGAGACCTCACCGCTCAAAGCAGGACACTTCAGGATAATTTTTAATTTTGGATTAAAGTATTTGGTCACCAAATTTTGGTGGTATAACATTTTTGTTGCTAAAAAAGAGTGGTTATATCAAAAGGCATACCACATAGGATATACTTTTGATATTTTTTGGAATATATAGCATTTTTCAATTTCTTCTAAAAAGACTTTTTAATTATGTTGAAATAAAAAATTAGAACTTTTGGCCAAAAAAAAAAATAAAAAAAAAAAACCCAAAAAAATTATATAATTTTATACGGAGTAGTATTTTTTTTCCGCACCCTTTTGCACTTCTCGTCACCTAATAAAGCTACAAGTTAGAAAGGTTCAAAATTTTCAAACCAAGAAAAGACTCACAGGTCTCATTCAAGATATAGCCGTTGGGAACCTCAACGGCTATATTTCTGTCCATAAATCCTTTCCGGTTCCGGTGTGAGAAAACAGTTTATCAGCTGAGACAGTATTCATTTGATTTAATTGTTTTGACCTCAATCAATTAAACCTCCCATTCTCGTCTTCTAATCTGGCTACTGTAATTCCTATTTTCATCTCTCTCTAAGAGGTTTTCTTGTGAGTCATTTTTGGGCAAGACCTATCCCCAGAATAAGCGTCTGCTGCTGTTCTTTCCGATCTCCGTAAGGTATGTATGTTTTCTCTGTTTTGGAGTTATTTTCCTAAGCCTATAGGTTTTATTTCTTCATACACACATAATATACACAATTTTTTTTTCCTGGACTACGTCATTGAGAAGCTTTGAGGAAGAATTCGTTTGTCATGGATTTTGATTTCGCTGAAATCCACGGGTGTATTTTGAACAAACAAATCCATGTATTAGAAAAAAACGTCAAGCGAGGTGCTTTTGTAAAATCCACGAACATTGAGATCGATATCATGTCGGGCAGATCAAACCCACGATTTAATGGATCTATGTAGAAGCATCATCTTCCTCATGTGGATCAAAATCCCAACCTTCACTCTCCATGGGGTCCTCGTCAATGTGACTGATGCTCTCTCCGATCCTGCAATGGCATTTTTCTAGGTAGAAAGTGGTCTTGGCCTTGGCAGGAAACTTTAACAGTTCATTTGGATTGAGAGTGTTCGAGAGAAGAGAATAGAGCTGCTAATTTTCTCTCCAATTCTCTCATTTGGCTAACAAAAATGAGAGGGAAAGGAAAGGAGGGGAAGAGAGAGTGAAGGAAAAGGGGGCTAAAATTTGTTCACGCCAAATTGGAGAAGAGAAGAGAAAAGGGATTGAATTTACTTTTCTGCCCACGTACATGTTTAGATTGTTAGAAAAACGAGGGTAATGTTGGAAATTACACCATAATATTTTCTCTTATCTTTCCAAACTTTCCATCAAACAAGGTGGAGAGGAAGTTAACTTCTTCATTCTCTTCTCTTCTCTTTATCAATCTTCGCTCCCTCATTGTTCTATTTTGGTCGCTTCATTTTCTAGTACATATTTTAAAATCTGCAGATTTAAAGATCCACACTCCAAATCCAAGTATTGAAACACAACTTCATATATTTATCCAAAATGGAATTGGAATAGCAAAAGAGTGGTAATCTCTATTTATTTATTAATTTCTTACTGCTGATGGAAACTGGATAATGTAGGGGCTGTACGAGGGTCTGGTGAGAAGTCAAGATGAATGATCTGATGACCAAATCATTCACCAACTATGTGGATCTAAAGAAAGAGGCCATGAAAGATTTGGAAGCCGGTCCTGACTATGATTTAGAGATGACAGCAACCCAGATGGACCAAAACCTCGGTTCATTCCTAGAGGAGGCGGAGACGGTGAAGAAGGAGATGGGGTCCATTCGGGATATTTTGGGCAGACTACAAGAAGCGAATGAGCAGAGCAAGTCTCTGCACAAGCCAGAGGCCCTGAAATCCCTACGCAACAGGATCAACACAGATATTGTGAGCGTGTTGAAGAAGGCCAAGACCATCAGGTCTCGGCTAGAGGATATGGACCGTGCCAATGCTGCAAACAGGAGGCTTTCAGGCTACAAAGTAGGGACCCCGATCGACCGGACTAGGACCGCAGTCACAAATGGGCTGCGAAAGAAGCTCAAGGAACTAATGATGGACTTCCAAGGGCTGAGACAGAGGATAATGGCCGAGTACAAGGAGACTGTTGGGAGACGCTATTTTACGGTAACAGGGGAATATCCTGATGAAGAGGTGATAGAGAAGATCATCTGCAATGGTGATGGGCAAGGGGGTGAGGAATTTCTAGGTAGGGCCATACAAGAGCATGGGAGGGGAAAGGTGCTGGAGACAGTGGTGGAGATACAAGATAGGCACGACACGGCCAAGGAGATCGAGAAGAGCCTGCTAGAGCTGCACCAAGTGTTTATGGACATGGCTGTGATGGTGGAAGCACAAGGAGAGCAGATGGATGACATTGAGCACCACGTTTTGAACGCTTCCCACTATGTCAAGGACGGTACCAAAAGCCTCAAGACTGCAAAGGAATACCAGAAAAGCAGTAGGAAGTGGATGTGTGTGGGATTGATTCTTCTCCTAGTGCTAATACTTGTAGTCATCATTCCCATTGCTACCAGTTTCACTCAATCTTGAATGTGTCTGTTGGGAGGAGGATTTAATGTGCCCCATTTTAAGTCTTCTTCTAGCATTTTTTAAGAGTCTCCTGAGATGTATCAGTAGGAGTTAAACAAGAGTTGGTCCTTGCTTTGGGACTCAGGAGAGTTAATTGACCGAATTTTCTCTGCGTTTAATTCCTGAGGACATCAAATATAATGTTCTCATTGTCAAGTGACAGATATTATGAGAAAGCATTTTCAATGGACAATTGTCCAAATTTCAGTGTAAATTGTTTTAAAATGCTGGAGGCCCAGGCCCTCATGAGATTATAGTAAGATCTTAATTTTCTGGGCACTCGAATGAAAATGGAGCTCAATAAAGGCCGGGAGTCTTCACAAATTACGAGTTCGAAATAACATAGGTGTAGTGCCTTTTTTCTTTGATTTTAAGGGTTTTTTTTTTTTTAAGTCATTTGGTTCTTTCTGTCAGTTTCTCTTTCTTGCCTGTGTATTTAGCTGG
This sequence comes from Hamamelis virginiana, assembly GCA_017140935.1. Lineage (NCBI taxonomy): Eukaryota > Viridiplantae > Streptophyta > Magnoliopsida > Saxifragales > Hamamelidaceae > Hamamelis > Hamamelis virginiana. Next base: position 186,816 of record JAESVK010000164.1, read on the forward strand.
TTATTTTCTTAAGATACTGATGGAAGGCAGTGCATATTTTGCTTGATATATTTGTCCTGGTGGTGCTGCATAGGATCATTCTGAAGTAGAAACTTTTCTCTTTTGGTAAAAGTAGAACCTGACCATTTTGAAACCTGAGCTTGCTGGGAAGAACTCTTGTTAGCGTTGAATAACCTGCAGAAGATTCACTTTGAAACCTCAGCTAGGTGGACTGAAGATTGTGCTACCACATTCAACAACGCTTGAGAAATGCTAGATAGAATAAAATCAAAGATCCGATGTGGAAATTGGCCAATTGGGAGTGTGAACAACACTACCTGGTTGGAATTTTCATGCCTCATTCATCAACTCAAGGTGCTTATTGCCTGTTGAATCATTTTTCACTGAATGACCTGTCAATGAAGCAACAACTCCATCTTGGGAAGCCGTAAAGGACATTGTAGAAGAAAAATCAGATGCTGCACTCTAAAATAACAATGTAGGGATGCATGGGCAGGATCATAAGGTAACCTATGCATGAGAAGGATGAACTCAGAGTCCCTTAACAATGTTGAAAGATGTCTTGAAATTCTGTGATCAATATTTTTGCAGGTTATCTCATCCGGGTAAACTACGAACAACACATTGAGGTGCAACTTCCCAGAAGCAACATATTTAGATTTCATATTTCCAGTCTCCATTTTGTTTTTAATCTTTTTTTTATTTTTTTATTGGACAATTGGCTAGTTGCTTCAATGACCCATATAGAATCTTTCTCGCACATGCACCACTTATGATAAATGCATATTTCAACCGTGTTGTCAAAAATTAGTCTTCTGAAGGAATTGCCAATAGAGCAGAGCTATCCACGATTACCTGCAAAACAGGTCGTCGGATGGGATCCGACGATAAACCCTCCAATGCCTACGTCAGTCCGACAACTGAATGAATTTAGCAATCAATTGATCAACATCCCCTTAGCTGGATTGGCCTTCTCTTATTTATAATAGTCTAACTATAGCTGTTACCCCACTTGATGAATATACCAGCCCTCAAGATGTTTTTGTCTGGTATTTTCAAGTGGTGAACTCGCGCATTAAAATTTTATAGGCAGGCCGACACTATAGGAGCTGAAGCTCAGGCCTTGTTCACCGACTTTGAACATGGTATTAGATCGAGCAATTGCTAGTTGTTGATCCTTCACAGATCTTGAAGTGGATAGTTGAAGTAAACAAAATCCACAATGAAGGAGCATATGCTAAAGTAGTCTATAATGGGCTAGGTGAGTTTTAGTTCAAATAGATTTTTAAATAGAACAAAAATGTGAACTTTTGATGATGGAAAGGCTTACCTGCCTTTCACATGTCAACAAACCAAAGCTACAGGTGGCTTCTTTCGTATATCCAAAATCAAAGTGAAAAGTTTGTACATAATCAAAGTCATGGAATGCTGTAACAACTTTTGATTCCATGTAACAAGTTACTTTGATTATAATACTAATTTTTCGTATCAAATTACTTTAGTTTTTAACTAACAAACTTTGAGTTTCGGGAATAATCAACATTCAAATCCAATTTTATGAATTTGCAAATGACAAAAGCCAAAACTTTTGCTTGATATAATATAAATACAACTTGATTTGGTATAAAACCCCATGTGCTGCAGATTCCAAATAATCATTTGTTTATGAGCCACAAATATAAGAAGTGTTAGCCCTGTTCCAGAGCTTAGTATTAAGCTTGCAATTAACACTTTTAGTCTGAGATCAATAATAAAATACAAACTAAAGTTACAAAGTTTCCACTGTACTGAAACATTAATTTTTTTCAATCAAAGAAGAATATAAAGTGGCTTTGATAACACAAAATGCTTAGAGAAGGGCATAAAGTAAGCCAAAAGTTGACAATATATGGGATAGAAAGTATGAACAGTAAACAACATATCATAGTGCTGGTCCAAGCATTTCATCAAACATGTGGTGGGTTACACCTCTAGAATTAATTCTAAAAACCATATTTTCATTTAGAGCAGAAGAATACCACAACTCTTCCGTCAAAAACAAAAAATGTGGCAACGATCTAATATTTGTAATTAGGTAGCTATAAAAAGGTACTAGAATATTTCCCTGAAGGGTTGAATGATTTCAAGATTGAATGCTCGGATCCTATTAATATTGAGAGTATATACGAGAGTCCCATTACTCCCCCTAATCATAATTTGGTCTGAGATTGATCTATAATGACGAGTAACTAATGAGGTGTTGGACCGAACACTGGAGGCGCGAGATTGTGCAGCGGCAAAGGGTAGCATATCACTGTCTCTCACTTGTTTTTCGTCTACCATCTCATAAGTGATTTTGATTTATTTGGATGTGAGAACGTGGCTAATCGCTCTAGCTCTAGCTCTAGTTCTATTCCCACAGACGGCATCAAAATGTTGTTGTAAAAAATTCATCGGCCAACAGAGCTTTCAACGATTACCTACAAAATAAGTTGTTGGGCAACCCTCCGATGCCTTATGTCACGGCCCGAGAATTTCCTCGCCCAACCGTGCGGCCTTAGATGCTAGCAAGCACTGCTATGTTGTGCTAAGTCAACCTTTCAACCCTGCTTGTCAAGGTTTACAAAAAGATAAGCTAGCAAGACACTTGAATTAGAAGAATGGAAGTACACTACAAAAAATATGACTTTTACCGACGGAAAAATACTGTCGCTAAATCTCTTAATACTGTCGCTAAAGCCCTTTAGCGACAAAATTTCCATCCCTAATTTTATGTTGCCACTGCCACCGTCGATAAAGGGCTTTAGCGACAATAAATGTGTTCTGTCGCAATTAGTTTTCTTTTAGGCACAGTAAAGACTGTCACTATTGCATACATATAGGGACAGTAAATTCAGTCCCTATGACTTAGAATTTATGGATGGTAAATACAGTCGTTGTTAATACCTTTAGTAACAGTAATTACCGTCACTATTAAACTGTTGCATGAGTTCAGTTAGCGATGGTAATTACCGTCCCTAATACTCTAAGTAGCGCACATTGTTTCACTATTTTCCTATTTTCAAAAACCTGTATCATATATGCTACATGCTACAATCGTAATACCCTTCAAAATTGAATCCAAAACATGCCATTCATAGTTTAAACCATGATATAGTAATGAATATCATAGATCAAAATGTAATCCATAATATGTTTGCCAATACAATTGATCAAATATGAGATATGTGTATCAAACTTGGTCGAGAAGAAAAAAAATTACAAGTGTTCCTACGCTTCAAGTTCTTAGAACTAAGAATATTGGGTAATTAATATACATTGGCTTGTAATGAATCACTGTGGTCAAATGATGGACACTAGATCCTCTTCAAATGATGGTGGAACTTGGCCATACACCATTTCACAACTCATATCTTCAAAATCTGCACATCACAGGCAAGAATAACTTGAACATAACATACTGAATAAATATGATGTGAATTAATGGATTTTCATAATCTATATGTATATATAGACCCTAACAAATTTACTTCCTAAGCCTAATCATTCAATTTCTTAAACAGAGCAGAAAAATCAATGCTGAGCACATTAGAAACTTGCATGGTGACAGCACTATTAATAAAGCACTAGTGCATGGTAGTGAGTCTCTACCTCCAGCACCGAGTCAGGTCATAAACCAGCCTCAGGCGTCACCTCTAGGTCATCAAGTGGATGACTTCAGGCCCACATCTCCTAGTGACAGCCCTGGAGTTGGCCATTTCCTTCAAAACTAGCTAGGGCACCTATCCTAGCTAATGTATGCCTACAAAAAATTATATGTGGTTTCTGCATTTCTATATATTTCTGAAATTATATATATTGTTGCTATATAATGAGAAGAATAGTCCGCATTAATTTCATGTTCACGCTGGAATACAGGAGTAGTTAGATTAAGCAAATCTTGAGTGCAATTGATACATGCACTAGAAAAGATGTATTGGTTTACTAATTTACTTACTCCTCTGGAGAGCATCTAGACAGCTTAAGCATATTGAAATGAAAAATATTTACATACCACTTAAGCAGTAATTGCACACTTAATTAACTACTGCTATCAGCCAAAAACTCAACTTGTCAGTCACTGCAGTTGCTTGAGATCCAATTCCACCTTTAAATTACCAAAATGATTTTCAAATTTCATGCTTAATAATTAGAAAATAGCTTCAACATCGAGTTCATGGGGATATAACCTAGTACGATGTATATATAGACCCTAACAAATTTACTACCTAAGCCCAATCATTCAATTTCTTAAACAGAGCAGAAAACAAAGAGAAAAAGAAGATAGAGAAATAGAAGTGAGAGAGTGTTTTTTAGTCCATCTGAGCAGGCGTACCTAGAGGGAGCATAGACAAGAGCATTTTTGTACCACTTCCTGCTGCTGCATACGATTCCTTCCCTGCATTACCCTCTTTAATATAAAGCAGTAGGATTCAACAAGGAGTGAACATCAAATTTTGAAATAAAAAAGTTATAGAAAAGCCAAAAACATCAATGAAGGATAGTAATCACATAATTAACAAACAGAACAAAACCAAAAACAGAGCAGCATATTAGCCATACATCCAAGGCATAAGAGGTTAAAAAAATTATCAACACACAAATTCCCTTAAATACCATAAAATCAATTAAATTCAATGAATTTTTCAATTGAATCTCATCAGATCTACAATCGAACAATTAAATTAAAATAATTTCATAAACTAAAACAGCGTAACCAACATTGATATGTAACATATCTGAAACTATAATTCAAAAAAAAAAAAAAATTGATCAACAGCGAAGAACACGATACAGTTTTAAAAAAGCCATGTTAACTCCACTGTTAAAAAGATATGATGAAACTCTAATCTAATGAACCGTATTAACTCCATTGTCAAAAAGACAAAGACAAGAGTGATTATCAATCGGCGAATCGGTATATACATAATATATACATTATATATATATATACAGGGAGAGGGAGAGTGATTGATAGAGGATCAGACCTTGGTAGCAAGGAGATGCGCAGATGAAGAGAGCTTTTCTAAAACCCTAGCCGCGAGAAGAAGAAAAGAAGAGTGTGATAGGGTTTGTGCAGAGCCACTCCCTCTCTCTCTCTTTGCTCGTAGTTTAGTCTCTATTTAAGTGGGCCACTTGGCTTGGGTATTGTTTGGAGAGTCAATTGGGCTTCTCATCCAATAGCCCAAAAAAGTATTGGGTCTAGCCACAAAGGCGCAAATAGCAAAGTGGCGGGTACAGCCACCTAGTGCTAACAACCTCACATATCATGCTTGAAGATTGAATTATACGATTTTTTTTTTTGAATTTGAATTTGAATTTGAGCATAAAATCAGTTTTTGTTTTAAGTTTGAGCATAAATTATACAAGCATTAGCAACCGAATTTTACTGTGGCTATAGATTTATAATTAGCCACCGCTAATTATCATGGCTATAGTTAATAATATTTAAATAAGTAGAACCATTAGGGACCGAAATTACTGTCACTATAATATTTAGATTTAGCGATGAAAATTACCATGGCTATAGTTAATAATATTTAAAAAACTAAAATCATTGGGGACATAAATTACAGTCGTTATAATCATTAGATTTAGCGATAGTAATTATAGTCACTAAAGAGTAAATTAGAACCTTTAGGGACTGAAATTACTGTCACTATAATTTTTAGATTTAGCGATGGAAATTACCATGGCTATAGTTAATAATATTTAAAAAACTAAAATCATTGGGGACATAAATTACAGTCGTTATAATCATTAGATTTAGCGACAGTAATTATAGTCACTAAAAAGTAAATTACGACGAAACATTTAGTGAGAGATAATTTTTTCAACATTAAAACAAAAAAAAATAAAGTTTTGGCAATGGAAACTTAGCGATGGAAATATTACTGTCCCTAAAAATATGTTTCAGCGACACTTTTAGCTTCTATCCCTAAATTACCGTGGCTAAAAACCTATTTTCTTGTAGTGGTATGCACAGCTTGCAAAGAATGCTTACAATGCTCTTGAGAGTTGTTGTGGCTATGGTTTGTGAGTTTTTGTGAGTTTGTTGGATATGTACAAATGAGACCTCTTCCCATATTTATAGCCTACTAGGACTATTCTAGAAAGCTATTAGAATATCTAAGTTTCTAGAGATTTCTATGTACACATGCTTTAAACAAAGCTACAAGCTTCTAGAGAGTTCCACCCACTAGCTATCAATATTAGTTCCTAGAATATTCTAGTGACTACGTACAATGTGGAACTTTATCCAATTTTCTCTCATGTTCTAGAAGCTTCCAAATCTTCCAAAGGTTGCTCCAATACTCTAGAAAGTTCTTGAATCTCCCCTTATATGCCACAACTTTCTAGAATGTTCTTGGTCTTTCCCTTGTATACTACAAGATTCTAGAATGTTCTTGGACCATCTCCACTTGCATGTGTATAGGAAGAGTGTAGGAAATTTTAGGTTTCTCTAGAATGTTCTAAGTATGCCTTTCCCTTAAATGGCTATTATCTCATGCCAAATGTGGCGAGTTGCTACACTTAGTCAGTTCGAAAACTGAATGAATTTAGCAATCAATTAATCGACATCCCCTTACCTGGATTGGCCTTCTCTAATTTATAAAAGTCTAATGATAGCTGTTACCCCACTTCTCCCATGAAGATCATGCTCTATTTCATGGCGCGATGGATTTTCCACCTCCTGAAGTCATACCCATATTTATAGGAAGCAGTTGATATCACAACTTGTTCGTCCTTTAAACACATGAATAATTAGAGGTTGGATGATTATGTGTATCAAGTACTGCTCGATCAATTAGATCAATGGCTACTTGTCACTAAGTTCAATATTAATAGCCTAAGTCGTCATGCAAGTATTGAAACCTTCAGGGAAGTATTCTTCGAATTTTGTATTACTTTTAGCTATTTAATTACAAATAGATCTGATCTATTTTTCATGTTAGGTACCTTAATTTATTGCTTGTCTCATGTTTTTTTTTTTTTTGTTTTTTGTTTTTTGTTTGTGGAGGAATTGTAACCCACCATTAATCTTAAAGTTCATAATCTGGAAACTTGCTTTTAGAATTAGTTCTAACAATATAAACAACCAATTGTTTGATGAAATGCTTAAACTTGCTTGCTTGCTTATATATAGCTCTCCCCGCTTATATTCTCTCTTATTCATATATTGATAATTTGGACTTATAAATGGGTCCTATCATAAAGACTCAAGTTTTATAGTGGATTTTTCACTCCAAATTAAATTATATCAATTCTCTAAATCGAAATTAAATGGTTTGAACACATGTAACATCTCAATCAAGATTGCACGGTAAATTGTTGTAAATAGAAAATCAAATGGTGGAAAGACCTTCAATCACTCTATCAGCCAACCAATCAAGGATCACATGATGAAAACACATATGATTGTTTCCAATCAAAGGTTAAATGATGGAATGGCTTGTGTTATCCTTATGGCTCCAATCCAACTTTGTTAATTATACGGTTTTGATGATAACAAAAATTGTCTTGTATTTTTAATGTTTAGCATTCGAGTGTAAAATTGCAGGAACCAAGAAGACAAAGAGCAAGTGCCTAGAAATGCCATTTTGATGATGACTTGGTTTTTAACTGTACAAGTTACAATGGCTAGCTTATTCAAATGAACCCTTATCTCGTTCGAACAAGAATGTTACAGAAAGTCTGTAATGGTTAGTTTTTTACTCCCAATGGCTCTATTTGCTTTTGTGCTTATATCTAGCCATCCACTTGAGTTTAGACAGATTAGGAATCATACACAAACATGAGCTAACTTAGTATACATCATTCTTGTGTGAATCCAGCCAAATAATCTTATTCTCTCTCAAGTTAATTAATTATATCTTTGAGAGATTATAATGTGAACTTTCATATCTACTCTTTAAGGAGTTGTGTTTGCACTCAAAATTTATATCTTCATCTTGTCGTATAAGGGTTGTGTTATAACCCTTGTTGGAGAAGGAGTGGGGTTTGCTTCTTGGTTGTAAGGTTTGATATCTACCCATCAAAGAGATTGGATTTTTCATTTTTTTTATCTTGACCAAGAAGGATAGACTAAGGTTTGATTTCTACCGTGCAAAGAGATTGTGTAAAGGTTTTTCCACATAAAGGTTTCTCCACCTTGAAGACTAAATCCATAATGGATTGAGAAATATCCTTGAACTTTGCTTGAAATGTAGACGTAAGGGAGGAGAGCCGAATCATATTAACATCTTATATTTGATTTCTCTCTCTTTTCTTTCGTGCAATTTATATTTATGCATTTGTGTTATTTTATATATCAATTGCATAGCATTCTTTAATTGGCTAATTAGTTTTAACGCATAATTTGTTAAAATTTGCTATAGACTTTATTTACTCCCTTTAGCATCACTACTTGGGGACAACAACTTCGCTAACTCAATCAAGTCTATATACTAAATTACCTTTGATTACTTAACATCAAAGATCGAATGGTGGAAACCCTCAACCCTAGAACCAATTTTCAAAACCCTAGAATCGCTACACCTTGAATCCTAAGCCCCAACCGTAACCCTAAGCTTAACCCTAATCCCTAATCTCAAACACTAAACCCCAATTGTTGGACCTTGGATCTTTGACCTTGGACCTAAATGCCGACAATCCATTATTCTGATGGCACGTGTCAAGAAAAAGTTTGGAGTTCAAGCAATACATCAATATCCATATGATATTATTAAAAGAGCTTGGGTAGTGTTTAGTTTCAAATGTTTGACAATAAATAAATAATAAATGAAAGGTTATGATTCAACACCTGTTCTAGCATATTCTCTCTTGATAATAAAACCCTCATTTGGAGTGGTTTTTTAAAATAATTTTTTTGAAATATATATCAACTAGTAGAACTCTCGAGTGATGCATGGGTTAAAAAAAATGAACCATTAAAAATTAGGAGAACTACCAATTCATAAATAATTGTAGATAAATGCTATGCACGTCCTTTTTTTTTTCTTTTTTTTTTTTTGTAGATACAATTTTAGATAAGTAACAACATTTTAAATAAATAAATAAAGGCAGTCGATTCCAATATTAACAATAACGGTGATTGAACAAATAGAGGAAGGCATATTGCAACCTGCAAGAAATCAAAGCAAAGGTCGTCTAAGCAAAAATTAAAAACTGAAATTTTAAAAACAAATGCATTGTAAACCATAAAAGTCATCAAATCATCGTGGCATTAGGCATTACTAAGCAAAATTTTACAAACCCATAATTTTAACCTTTTTTTTTTTGTTAGGATTCTAACCTTAAGATTACACCACCAGAGGATTGTGCCAAGCCAACCATGCAACCCCAAGTTAACCTGCAATCTAATGCATAAAAAGTAGGGATGAGTCGCAAATCGCTCAGTAGGAATAATGTAACCTTTACAAATTAATAATAACACAATGATACAGGGAATATTTAAATAAAGCTCAGATAAATCCAATGTTTCATGGTTTTACAAAACAAATCGTCATTTAAAAGATGTGTGGGCTTTTAGTAAAAAATCATATCCATCGATATCGTGAATAGGGCATATGCCTCGCATGTGGAATGCACCGTTACATGTGGGCAATAGCCAAATTCCTTCATCATCCATGGCATGGCACCATACGTCACTGCACAAGGTCCATGGTATACCCATCAGTATGAAATCAACCTGAGTGGCATACACGTCTCCTCGCAGGATCCGTAGCATATCCAAACTTGGATCGAATTATATTATAGTGCTATTGATTCAGGCTAACAAACATTTAGCTCAACTAGGCTACTACTAAACCAGGTCGGAGATAGAAGTCACATTCACACCCCATTTACGCAAAGGTTGGAGACAATAGTCATATCCGCACCTAAAACATAATATATATATATATATATATATATATATATATGTCCTAAGAGATGTAATAATTATCCATCATGGCATGTCCACTGGGATGAGGCCGGGACCATAGTCACACCTGCCACATCGTAAGGAGGTTAGGGAACGAATTCACACCTGCATCTTTATTACGCATGGTATCTATATTTACATAATCCGGAAACCCTTTAGCAGGCGTTTCCATTTTAAAACCATAGATTCCGGAGCCTTAGCTCAACATTATATAAAACAGGTTTCCAAAATCACAGTTCTTTCCAAAAGAGTTGGGAATGACTCAAGTGTAAAGCTAATCGCTTCATTTGTTCATAAAACCATTTAGAAAGTAGGGCATATACAAAATATTAACAATATATAATTTCGTAAAACAATTAAGTAATATGCCCATCAATCTTGTTCATATAACTGATGACAGATAATGCCCAATTCCCACATTTATAAATAGTACTACATCCGTAAAGCATTTCCATGAGAAATCCCTTGATAAAGTTTTAGAATCATGTCACATAATTTCCATAGTTCATAAACAAGTATATTCAATGTATCTATTCAACATTTCAATAAACAATAGGGTTCGCAAGCATTTATAATTCATATAATTCAAAAAGTGTTTAGGGTTCACATTGTTCTCATAACAATTGTAAAACATGTATATCATCATTAACAGTAAAAGGTTACTTATCCCGACCTCAATGCAACGGTGTTTTCCAATCCTTTGTGGCTCCATAAGCCTCCCAAATGCAATGTTTATTGCACCTAATGCAGTGGACCCACCAAGGACCTTCCAAATATGAGAATAACAAATAATGCAAAAGAGAAAATCAAAAGAAAGCACAAATGATCTAAAATCCCAAAAGTAAAACAACTCGTTCTTCAAAACCATTCACTCACGACCCTTAGGACCAAAAACCCACAAATGCTAAACCAAAGGTCTTAAGACTTCCAAGACATATTTTCAAGTATGTCTAGATACTACATATTGAATTTCGTGGCCAAAAGCCAAGTGGTTTAAGAGATATACACCGAAGAAGATGAAGGTGTGAGAAAATGGCAAATTTGGTATTTTCAAAATATTTCTCTCTCCAAAAAAATTTGACCTCAAGGCTACCATATTTATAAACTAGACTTCACAAGCTTTCCGAACATATAAGGATCGCCCTAAACGGACATCAGATGAAGAAATTATGACCAAAAGAAGTTTTGCTGAAATGAACAAATTAGTGGACTAATAACTGGGATTAGTCCACTAATCGAGCGATTAGTCGACTAATTTAAGTCCAGAGAGCAAGTTATGAAATTTAGCTAAACTAGTCGACTAATTCACTCGACTAGTCGACTAATTCACTGTGCGAATAACCCTAAAATCTATCCTAAACTCCACAAACTATCCCCAAACCTCCAAATCTCAACCCCAAACTTTAGATCCACAAAAAATAAGCCTCAAATACACTAGATCTACCAATATTACACAAAATAAAGGGTCCAATCAAGAGATCAACCAAGATCTTTAACTTAAAACCAAAAAAACCCATTCTCATCACAAACTAGACAAAACCAACCTTAAACCCTTCATCAAACCCACAAAACTCAACGCTTACAACATACAAACCATCCTTAAACACTGTTATTCCTCCATCACAACCACCATTCAAACTTTACCCATAAATCCACTAAAAAACCTTTTAACGAAAGAAGAGAAAAAGAAGAAAGAAATGAATATAGAACTAGGCTTACCTTTCTCCGGCGTTGGCGCAGCTCCGGCAACCTTCGGTGACGTCTCTCTCTCTCTCCTCTTCTTTTTCTCTCTTGGGTCTCCCTCTCATTTCTCACAAAAATAGAAGAAAAGAAAACGGGGATGGGGTTTTTATACCATGGGAACACAAATGTCATTTTGAATTATTTTTTTTTCAACAAGAACAATGAAATCGTTTCCCAAATTACCATATAAATCATAAAAATATTCAAAAATACTTAAAATAAAATACGGGTTTTCACAGTATACACATTATGAATGCATATATGGTCATATATCTTCAAACATATAAATTTACATAAACTGTATTGTATGCATCAAATTTGATTTTCAAACAAGTAAATTTACATAACCCGTATACACGTGTTGGATGCGTATATTGCCATACATTTTTAAACAGGTACATTTGTATAAAATATATTGTATGCATCTAATTTGATTTTTAATAAATCCCAAAAAAAAAAAATTCCAATAATGCAACTCACTTTAAATGGACTCTTTAAGAATAAATATAGAAAATAGATTAATAATTCAAAATTTGAAATGAATGTAATTTAAAAAATTTTCATAAAGAGTTCAATAATGTAAATTTTTTCCATAAATAGTCTCATATAGATACAAACTCTAAAAGGAAACCACAACAAATGTAATCTTATCAAATAAGGGCAAATTTGTCAATATAAAAAAATGGTTGACTTTGAAATATCCTGCAAGGATCTCATGGTAAATCTTAGAGGGTGTTGGACTTTATGGTACGGAATCTAAATTATAGGGGGGTTTGGACCAGCATATCAAAAGATAAAAATACATGGGAAAATGATCAAAAGGACCTTATGTAGGATCTTATTTATCAAGAAGTCCAATGAATAAGATCCTATACCATTTGCCCCCTACAGGTCAAATTTAAAGTCAACTTATAGCTTAATTTGTCTATTATACCATCTTCATTCTTTTTAGCAAGTTGTTAATTTTACCATATTGATGAAAGTTATTTATTTGAATTATATGCTGTTTATTTTTTGGATATAGTAAGTTTTTTTTTTTTTTTTAATTTTGATTTACTCATTTCAGCCGTATTTTTTTTTTTTTTTTGGATATAGTAAGTTTTTTTTTTTTAATTTGAATTTTGATTCAAGATTTTCTGATAGCCGCATGTCAGCCGGAGTTTATTGGATTTTCCATTTTTCGGTAATTCTTTTTCATTGAAACAAACTTTTTTCTTGATTCGAAAGTTCCTAGCATTTTCTATTAAACTTTGAGGGGAGGTTGCTGGACTTTTTGAAGGAAAGTGTATCTGTTGCTTTGGGGTTTTGTTCTATTTCTTTCAGGCTTTGAACTTCTCCAGTGTCTTCTAGCTTTCTCACGCCATTCCTCCATCTTTTCCGGCGTTATATTCTGATTAGGTAAATCTTAACCTTCTATTTTCTTTCTTCTGATTATATGTTCTCAGAGCATTGTATATATTAGTTAATCACTTCACGTCATTTATATGTCCCCAAAGCATCGTAGATATAAATTAATCATTTCACGTCAATCATCATAATGTCTTCTATCATATTCTCAAGAAAATGTTTACATTGTTCATTTTATAAGAAACATAAAATTGAGATGAGCTATTAGAAATAAAAATAGGAACTCAGTAATAAAAAACAGAGACTTGTATGAACACATGTATACACGTGTTTTTTTATATACTTCCATATGACATGTATACATTATTAATAGGTTCATATTTGAGTACATCATGGTTACATGAGTGTTTTGATAGTTGAGCTAAAATAACTATTAATGTATTCTTATAATCACCAATATCTTTAGTTGAATGAAATCACAAGTAATGTATACATATTTATCGTAATGTATACGTACATGTATACTTTAGATACGTACACAATTTTATTAGGTTCTTATTTTTGTACACTTTGTTTCCATGAATGATTAGATTGTTGAGGTAAAATAATTAATATTTTTATACTTTTAATCTAAAAAATTGCACCAATATTGGACCGCCATGTATACATGTAGATTGTAATGAAAGTTATGAATTGCTGAAATGGATCGATGTATACATTTTTGGGCTTTTGAATTTGTTGGGATGTTTGGTTTTTTTGTTGAATGCTCAACAAATTTCAGACGTAGCCCATCCACCCATTTCAAACGAATTACAATGAACCAATAAATTTTTTACTTTGAAATAGTCATGTATACATTTAGGTGCAATGTACTTATTGATTTACTGAAAAGGTTGGATGGGCTATGTCACATGCTTGGATTTTTGAATTTGTGTATGGGCTATCTATGCATTTATTTTAGTTGAATGATGTTTTATAGGCTTAGAAACTTATGTATGTAACTTCTCATTAGCTAATTTGTTTGTACATTCAATATAGTTGTATACTTCCTTTTTCACGTTAACATATTTTTCTACACTTAATGATTTTTTTTATTTTTTTTTCAGATGGATTTGAATATGTCGGTTTTGCTTTTATGTAAATACCGTTCCAAAACCACATTAGTCCGAGTTAACAAAGAAAAACCAAGTTATGGGAAGATAGTTGACCACTTATGTATGAAATGGGAAGAACCAAGTCATGGGAAGATAGTCTTGTATACATTCAATTAGTGTTGAGGCTTGGTTTACTATAAATCTGAGGTTGGGTTATAGAAAAATTTGTTTATAATTGGTTTTCTTGAGCCATTTATAAATGCTATTTCAGATTTTGGATTTTTTAGAGTCATTAACATATTTTTTCGAATCAAACCTGTATTTCATGTCTATTAAAACCATACTTTTATGAATTATCTTTTTTCTTGGTTGGGTTGAAATTTGAGGTTGGGTGATGGGATATTTTGCTTTTTTTTGGATTTTGTTGAGCCTTGTATACTTGCTAGTGGACTTATGTATTGGTTGGGTTCCGGCAAATTTTGCCTAAACGGATTGGTTGAGAATAAATGTGAGGTTGATCATAGACATGTATACATGCTATGATGTATATTGATTTGGTTGGGAAATGATGTATACAATGCACAAATTCAATTTTTAAAAAGTTTTGAATTTCTATCATACTGTAAAAGGTGAAATTAAATTGGTAAATAAGCAGCAAAAGTTGATGCCGATGTTTTGAATTCAATGTATACATGTACTTCTTAAAATGTCATCGGAGCAGAAAATTAAAGAGAGTGACTTTTATGCAATTTTCGGCATAATATCCCTGCAATTTGATTATCAAATTCTTGTAAAATGCACTAATACCTAATTAAGCCCCTATCAATACACTTTCAAAAAAAGCTATAAGAATCAAACCTGTATTACATGCCCATTAAACCCATATGGATAATAACAAATACATAAGGTTTATTCAAATTCAATTATATATCAATCCTAACACACACAATTTCTCCCAAATCACTTTTGTTAAAAAAATGGTTAACAAACCCATTAATAGGTATACATTTCCACATATAACACCAACCAACTAATTCCAAAAATAATTGAATTTGTAAAAAAGTATAATCTACATATCAGTCACTTTAAATTAAGTGTAAAACCAAAAAATTATCCAAATCTTTGGGCTAAGCAAAATCATCTTCTGTAGATCTGTGTTCATTTCTCCTGTGTGCTGGCCAAGATCTTAATGGATCTTCAACAAATGTAATTATCATTTCAGCACGAAACTTGCGAACTTCTGTAATAGAGAAAGTAGTAGGGATGATAGATCGTGTAGTTGGTCCGGCACATCTGATGAATTTGCATTGAACACATTTCCTCTCTCTTCCCCATGTCCATGTTCACTCAAAAATTTCATGTACAGGCACACAAACACTCCACAGTCCAACCTATAAAAAATTATAAAAAAGCATAATTAGATAGCAATACTTCTAAAAACTTTGTTGTACAATTTCATATATAGGCACACAAACACTCGACAAACTAATTTGCCATTTAAACAAGAATGTTTATTTGAAGACGCATACATGCCTTTGTCCATGACATCAAGCTAACAAGAATTTATATTAGTATGAACAAAACACAAAAAAGCCAAATTTACCATCACATAACCTCAACTTAAAGATGTATACACACTTATATTTGACCACATGTATACAAATGTCAAATGAAAACAAGTACTTGAAAAACCCTTTTCTCATGACAACCCCTAATTCCTTCTAGAAAAAAAAAAAAACATAGCTTTCTAAACCCAATAGTGTGAATGTTCGTTAATTTTCCACAAACGTTTTCCCAAAATAATGATTTAATTCGGGTTCCCATAAAAAATCAAGTATACATGATTTTTAATTCTGAAGCTCACACCCAACTATTATGAAAAATCCTGTCTTTTTAGAAAAAGACCATTAATTTCTACACCCAAATGTGATAAAGATCATAACTTCTCTAAAAATACATTCACAAAAAAAAAAAAAAAAAAAAAAAACGGGTGTAGCGAATAAACCTAACCATAACTTGTATTTTAAAATATGTATACATTTAATCCAAAGGCGTATACATGTTTGTGAAGTCAATAAATGAACATGTGCTAAGATATTTATATATTCAAATATATTTTTGTGACAAAATAAACAAAAATCTCAGTAAACCCCAAAATCGCATGATAAAACAAATGATTTAAAAAAAAAAATCAAAACTTTCTAAACTTAATAACATAAAGATTAAAACTTTTCACAATGACGGTTCCAGAAAATGTAAAAAATCTGGATTTAAGTGAAAAACCAACAAGAAATACGAGTTTTATAAAATGTATACATGTATCAACATGTATACACAACCAATCGGTCAAAAAAATTATCAAAAACCCATTTTTGAACCACAAAAACAAACAAAGGAATACAAAATCCCAACAAAAAAGGGAAACAAAACCAAAAAAATCACAAAAAAACCCAAATACTTACTTGTTTTCACCGTCTCTATCTTCTTTCCCTTCATAACCACGTTGGATGGTCTCCTCATTGCAATTTTTTTCTTGATCGTCATGCCGTAAACCAGTCGCCGCCGGGCGCTGGAACGAAATGGAAACAATGTAGTCGCCGTTAGTCTCTAGTAAGTGAGTATTTCTCTCTCCTGATTTTTTGGTTTGTGTAGTCATAGTGGTCTTTCAATAAGATTTTCGTTTCCTATATTTGCGGCAACTAAAGAGGAAACTGAAAATGGACGCTCGTGTGCGAATTTTAATGCATACATGATTGAGGGTATTTTTGTCCATAAATATGTTTTATTGCCGGTGTATATTAGCTGCTATATATGAGGGGTCTCTTGGTAAAGGCCTATCATATGAAGGTCCTTTTAGTATAAAACCCAAAATACATAAAGCACTGAAAGAATGGAGCATACCTGAAAGATGTCGGTGGATAATGTTAGTTATTTGACGTTGGAGAAATTATCCACATTAGCTCTTTTGATTAGTTAAAACCTCAATTGATGATGGGCTAGGCAGAACAATCACATAACCAATAATAGTAAATGGTAAACTAATAAACATTGTGCAGAAATAAGAGAATAATAGCTTAATAGAATTACTTCTCTTAGTTAAGGTCGGAATTTTCCTTTTTCCAAAAACAAAATTGAAAAGAAAATATATCATAAGATTCTGAATACCATTTTCTTTTCCTCCCCTCAACTTTCTTACCAACCAAACATGGGGTGTAAACAAAATCCCCTAAAATCACAACAACAGTACTGCAAAACCAATGAAATAACTTAAATAGAAGCTTGCTCTTGCTTGAACTCGGCAGCGTATGAGTAATCTACATATACTATCTTATTATCTATACTAATATATAAAGCCAACACTAGAGTTCAATGCCATCTAATTTCAATTCTCAAAATACTGTTTATACAAATTATATTAGGGGAAATTATAGTTTTTCCCTTGAACTATAGGCCGTTTTTAAATTGCTCCATGTGGTATCGATTAAAGCAATGTGCTCCCTAAACTATTCGCCGTTTTCAAATTACCCTCTTCTCGTAGTTAGCCATTTGTGTTTTTGGACTGAAAAATGGAGTTAGGCTTGTTATTTTTTTATGCAGTATTTATCCTGAATTGATAATAGGTTTACAGACATATCAGTGAAATTTCATAACTTTTCTCAATATATTTTATTTATTATGAATTTTATTTATTGTATAGAGAAAATAATTTATAAAAATTAAAATATGTTGAGGAAAAATCATGAAAAATTCACTGATATGTTTATAGACATATTAGCAGTTTAGGATAAATATTGCACAAAAAAATAACAAGTCTAACATCATTTTTAATAGACATAAAGGATAATTTGTTACATTAAAATAGTTCACGGGGTTTAAAAATGGTCTATAGTTCGGGGGGCAAAACTGTAATTTTCCCAATATATTAAACTCTGATTAAAGGTTATATATGCCATTTTCTTTACAATCATGGCCTTATTCTTGAGGTGGCTAAAAAACTTAACTACCAACTACTTTTAACTACCTTAATCATTTTTTTTCTCTAAAAATTTAATAACTATTGTTTTAATTTTTATAAATAATTTTCTTAATTCTTAAAAATTATAATTTATCCTTTTTATTTGCACATGCATCACGTGTGAGACATAAATCTAGCTAGTATATATAAAGATAAAGAGAGAAGGAGAAGAAAAATACTAAGAATGAGAAGGAGAAGGAGAAGGAGAAGAAGAATACGTACTGTTGTGAATGGCGGCAGCTTGCTCTTGGGATTGGAGAGAGAAGCTATGAGAATAAAAATTCCATCCCTATATAGTGTGACGTAGTGGTGTACAAACTGTCAGGTGGCCCGCGGGCCGACCGTGACCGGCCTGTTATCTTAACGGTCAGGGACATGTCCGGCCCGTTAAGGCCCGTCCGTTAGCAGTGGACGGATTGGGCCAGTAGTTCGTGTTTGGTAGGCCCGATCCGGCCCGTGTCCATTATGAAGCCCGGTCCGGCCAGATCCGCTGCCCGTTTAGCCCGTGTCCATTTGTCCGTTTGGCCCGTGACCATTTGGCCCGTTTAGCCCGTGTCCGTTTGGCCCATTTGGCCCGTCAGACAATCCCACTAGTTATTCAAACTTTGAATTGCCAAAATGACCATTACGCCCCCTCCAACATTCAAAAAACAGCTACTTTTCAGGGACATTATTGTAAAATGAATTTAAATGACTATTTTGCCCCTCCCAACATTCAAATAACAGCTAGTTTTGAGGGCAAATATGGTCATTTGGTTAAAAAAAATCTATAAATACCCCTACCCCCTCCCATTCATCCTTACCAAAATCAATATCTCTAATTTCTCTCTCAATTCTCACTCTCAAGCTCCAAAGTTCATTTTCAAGCTCTCAAGTTCACTCTCAAAGCTCCACTACTCTACAATTTCACAAGCTTCCATCCAAGAATTCAAGTAACCAAGAGTTTGAGCTATCACTAATAATTTATTTCAATTATTCATTTATTGTGTCAAATTGATTGTGTCACACTAATTATTTTTTGTTTCCAATATATTTTTAATTGTCAAAATTACAAATTGATTGTGTCACACTAATTATTTGTGTTTCCAATATATTTTAATTGTTAAAATTATAAATTGATTGTGTCACAATTGTATCACCAATTTCAATTACTAGTGTCACATTATATTTATTTGTTACAATTAATTGTTATTTCTTACTATATTTTCATTTCATTTC
>JAESVK010000164.1:230046-260297 GCA_017140935.1 Hamamelis virginiana
CATTGAAAGAAAAATTGCAGAAATTGGAAATTGCTGAAAAAGTAAACTGCCGAATAAAATGCGAAATTAAACTGTAACTTGAAGTCTAATTAAAATAGCAGAGTAATGATTCAGAGCAAAAGTGATGAACCCTCGTTAAGTCGCATATACACTTCTATTTATAGAAGGAAAGTGAAAATGACAACAATGCCCTTGACAATATCTAAAATATCAAAGAAGCTCGCAGCCGCCTCTTGACTATCGATAGCGAAGATGCGCTATCGATAGAGGCGCTATCGATAGCGCATCCTGGCTATCGATAGACACGTGGAAATTTTGACTTTTCATGCAGACTTCTTTTGCAGTCTTCTTCGCACTTCAAGGACTTTAGCTGATCTTTTCTGAATGCTCTTTTAATGCTCATTTGATCATCACGGCTTCATAGGCGATGCTGTCAAAACGTACAATCTGCACAGATTTCTTAAAACAGAGAAATTAACCCAATTGTACAGATCTTTATGTAAAACGACTTTTATTATATAATTATTTATATAAGAGAACACAGGAATACCATATTTGAAGGTATGATTGAGGTTCAATCACACTCCCCAACTTAGGTTTTGCTAGTCTCTTAGCAAATAGCTATAGTAAACATGAAGTAGATTTAAAACTAAAATTTGAAAAAGCCACTTTCGCAGGGAAACGCGATTGCATTTAGCATATGCAACAAGCCTTTTAAACCACTAAGTTACCTTTAGTGGACGAGTGTAGTCTCGTGAGGGTTTGCAGAAATGATACCCACAAACATGAATAAATACAAGAATTAATTTGAGAAAAAATTTTAAAAATATACTATGTATACAACAAGAGTTTCATCCACAGATATATCAATATTCATAACTGAGAATTTAAGATACAAGAAATGCTATCTTTAACAGGAAATTTAGCAAGTGTTCAATGTGTAGTGAGGTTGAACTTGATAAAATCAAAATACTATAATAAGAATACGAGAATTAACCCTTAATAAGATTCAACTTCAAATCCTCTCTGTTGGTCACTCGCAAAAGATGTTCATTCTGAAAAGGTTAGTCACCCAGAGTTCCCCAAATGGAAATATACAAGTATAAAACTTTATACATTAAGCTCTAATTAATGATCAAAGAGAGATGAAATAACGAAGTTATATAAGCAGATATGCAGTTCATACATAAATAAAATTTAAATAACAAGTAATCACAAGAGAATAATGCACAATATTTTAAAATCAGAAAGGTCTTTATAGGCTTGTAATGTTTTTGGTTGTAACAAAAGAAAGTATGAAGACTGCAAAATTAGGATGGTTGCAATATGTTTAAGGTCACTACCCTAACCATCCTAAATACCTAAACTAACCCTGACACACAACTAAAAGAAATTTTTATAACCCAAAAGAAACAAACAATTCCCCAAAAAGAACAACTAAAAATGTTGGACTAAGTCATCATCACTGATCATCCCCAGGTGGAATGTCGAATCTAGGATCAGGCTGTGGCTCATAAAATAACGCTCGGTCGGCCTCAGAAATCGGCTCGCCGTCCATACGTCGCCACATGACCCTGAGCTGAGCAGAGTGTCTCTCCATCAGAGCAGACTGTCTGTCGAGCTGTGCGGTCTGCCTGTCAAGCTGAGCTGACTGCCTCCGCTGAATGTGCATCATAGATCTCAGTCCCTCCAGGACCTGATGGAACAAACCCTGAGAGCTGGCAGATGGCATGTCTGGCATAGGAGGAGCAGCTGGAGTCGGAGCTGGTGTAGGAGCAAGCTCTGATGGACCGGCGGTCTCAGTACGTGGCCTCTTCGGCCGAGCTGCCATACTCCGAGCTAACGTAGTGGGGGTAATAAGACCCTCACCCCATCTCAGTGGCTCGTCAGACACAACACCCGCACCCAGGGCAAAAGCTGTAATCATCTGGGGGTACGGCATGTTGTTCCGCTACTGTGTGGCAATAAAGGTGCGGATCTCGCTGAATATCAAAGCGGTGATGTCTATGGGGTGGTCGCTCAAAAACTCCAGCAGTAGCCTCACAGACTCCACAGGGATCTGCGAATCAGTGCCTCGCGCTCGCAGGTTACAGTAGAGCAGCTTATTCATAGCTGCGTAAGATGGGTGCATGTTCCCGGTCGTGAAGTACATCCCGTCGAATAACTCCCGGTCTATACACACCGCATCAGCACACTGACTCTCTGTCAGCTCTAGATAAGTGCTCTCTATCTCAGAAGATGCTGGACGCTCGCACCCCAGATAGGTAGCGATGTCGTCCGGAGTGAACTGAACTAAACGGCCTCCAACCTCGGCCTGCAATGTCTGAGTCTGATCCTCTGCCATGTGTGCTGTCGTATAGAACTGACGAACAACACTGGCCATATAGCCTCCTCCCTTCCTCAGCCAGGTGCTGAGGTGTCTGTCCTGCAGAGTCTCCACGAGCAAGCCCTCATATCTGAAGGCTTTCGGGTCAACATATCTCTCGACGTTGAAGTTCCTCGCCGACAAGATCTCTGGCCATGGTCTAGCGGATCGACGGGTTGGTAATCTCCTCGACCCCGTCTCAGTGTCTGCATAACTCTCGAACTCTCGAGGCATGCGAGGCTCGCCAGTCTCGCCTATATCCGGGTGCTGAAAGTACTCCTCCTCCACATACTGGGAACCAGACGGAGGTGCACTAACTGGCGGCTGGGCAGACGACTGACCTCTACCAGATGGTCTCTGAACAGGTGCTGGCTGCCACTCTGACTCAGAACTATCTGAAGAATCTGGCTGCGTGCGCTGGGCCTTGCCCCGACTAGTATCTGCAGACCTCCTCGGTCTCGGCTGTGCCGGCTCCTGAAAAGCTACGCCTTTCCTGCCGGTGGTCTTTTGGCGTACCATAGCTCTGTACAATTTTTTACATACACACGGCAGCAGATAGGACCATAGTCAGCAGTAGAATAATTGCAGAGATACGTATGTATATATTTTTTAATAAGAATCCAACACGCAACACCGCCAGTTGTTAACCCACACAATGATTTTATATCCCATCTCAAATTTCAGGACTGGCCTATCATCCAGGCTATATTTATTAACTCCTTCAATCACATGCACAGATGCATGCATGCCCATGCATGCCCATGCATAGCCTAACGTCCAGGCTTCACCACAACTCATGCACTGCCTATCATCCAGGCATCAACCCAACTCAAAGCAGTAACAGTCATAACAAAGACTAATGTATTTACTATACGACAAAACTCTAACCCAAAATAATATTATAAAATTTTTACATGCAAAAACCTACGTACAAAAATTTATGCTATGACATATAACACAAAACTAAGCCATTTTAAAAAAAAATTCAAAATTTTAGAATGTGAACGGGCACTCACGAAGTGTGGAAGATGAAGAACTCGCCGAATGGCCTACTATCCTCGCCGGAATGCGATGCAAGTAAAAATGGTGGCCAAATGAAACGCAGCAAATGCAAATTCTGATCGGTCAGAAATGCTCAAAATGGCGCGAGGATCGCAATGAAATCAAGTTTGCGCGAAATGGAGGGCTGAGATGGTCGGAAAATAAGCTTGAAGGTGAAGGGGTGCAGTGGCTATAGCGGTTTTCAGGCGGAATGAAGGTGGAAATGGACGGTTTCGCGCGGGAGAAGAAACTTAAAAGGCGAAATGCGCGATCTCTATCGATAGCGCATGGGCGCTATCGATAGCCATGCTCCTCTGTCCGCGAAATGTTTTATTTTTTTGAATTTTTATGCTGGCTATCGATAGCGCGAAACGGCTATCGATAGAGATGGTCAACCTTTGACTTTTTCAAGAAATGGCTTATTTTGACAAAATTTCCTAACAACTTACTCTTTACACAAACTAAATGTATAAAAGACACCTCGTTACCCATGGCTGCTAAGTTATCGAAAAACTTGGCAACTTTTAGGCTCAAAAATGGGTACTACGGGGGTCCTAAACTCTAACAAAAATAAACACGGCACAAGACTCGAAGAAAAATGGCCTTAAATCATTTTTCAAAAATGTGCACAATATTCTCAACTGATTACAAGGTATTTGCATTCTACATACGCATAAATTGAATAGTTATGCATAATATAACGGGAAAGCAATAACCAAAGATTAAATTGATAAGATGAATATTTGAGTCCCACAAATGATCGAATGGTTCAAAATTTGCTTTAATTGTCGCAAGTCTCCTCTTGATTCAGGTTTTATCAAATATTCAAATTGCCGAGTATAAAGATTTAAACCAAGTTCGTGCACGTGTAAGATTGAATACAAGCTAATCACAGTAAAGTTACAATTAATGTATCGAAAATAGACAAATAGATCTGATATAAATGAAAGAATAAACTCACATTGTAACACATGATTATTTATCAAATTCTCTACAAATAATCACTATACAAATCAATGGTATAGCATGTACACAAGAATGATAAATAGTAATAAATTATTATGTATATACAAATTAAATGAATAAATAAATAAATAAATTTATCATAGATATGAGAATATACAAATTAAGAGAATATACAAACCCTCCCCAACTAGAAGTAAACATTGTCCTCAATGTTGAAAGAATGTTACGACTAGACGAGTGTGTATGAACAAGGGGAAAGGGTGGGTGGGACTAAGTTTAACGTCTTTAGCTAGACGTGAAATTCCTCTTTACTCAAACTGGTAGGTTGGGTCTTCCAAACTGACAGACTCAATTACCAAACCATCCTGAATGCCCTCACTATCGGTTATACCCTCAATAAAAGGCTTAAGCCTTTGTCCATTTACAAAGAAGGACAAACCAGTTCGAGGATTTTGAATTTCAACAGCACCGTGAGGAGTAACCCTAGTTACTACAAAAGGTCCATCCCAGCGAGATCGAAGCTTACCAGGAAATAGCCTTAATTTAGAGTTAAACAGCCACACCTTCTGATTTGGTTCAAAAGATTTCCTATTGATGTGTCTGTCATGAAACTCTTTCATTTTGGCTTTGGCAATTTTGGAATTCTCGTAAGCCTCATTCCTAATCTCTTCGAGCTCATTTAACTGAAGCTTGCGGTGAGAACCCGCTTCTTTCATTTCAAAGTTAAATTTCCTAATGGCCCAAAGTGCTTTGTGCTCTAACTCGACAGGGAGATGACACGGTTTGCCATAGACTAAACGGTACGAAGACATACCAATAGAGGTTTTAAATGCAGTCCTATAGGCCCACAATGCGTCAGTTAAGCGTAATGACCAATCCTTACGATCAGGCCTGACAGTTTTTTCTAGGATATGCTTAATTTCCCTATTCGAAACCTCCACTTGCCCGCTAGTCTGAGGATGATATGGGGTTGCAACTTTGTGAGTGATAGAATATTTAGCTACGAGTGTTGCAAAGGGTCGATTATTAAAATGTGACCCTCCATCACTGATGATGGCCCTTGGAAACCCAAACCTAGAGAAAATGTTCTCTTGGAGGAAATTCAACACCACCTTGTGGTCATTGGTCCTAGTGGCTATGGCTTCAACCCATTTAGACACGTAATCTACAGCCACTAGGATATATTCAAACCCATGCGAAATAGGAAAAGGTCCCATGAAGTCAATGCCCCAAACATCGAAAATTTCGACGATCAGAATAGGGTTAAGAGGCATCATATCCCTTCTAGACATAGAACCCATTCTTTGGCAATTTTGGCAGGACTTACAGAAGTCCAATGCATCTTTGAATAGTGTGGGCCAGTAGAACCAGCACTGCAAGACTTTAGCGGCAGTCTTTTTCCCGCTAAAGTGTCCTCCACATGCTAGAGTGTGGCAGAACTTCAAAACGTCTTGCATTTCACCCTCTGGAATACACCTACGTATAACCTGGTCAGCACAGTACTTAAACAGGAGAGGATCTTCCCAATAATAAAATTTTATTTGCGAAAAGAACCGATCCTTTTCCTGTTTCGACCAAAGAGATGGTACAAGGCCTGTGGCATAATAATTCACTATATGAACATACCAGGGTAAGGTAGAATGAGTAACAGCAAAAAGCTGCTCATCAGGGAAAGAATCCCTAATAGGCGTGGTGTCACTCTCTTCTTCTACTACTATCCTAGAGAGGTGGTCAGCAACGACATTCTCAGACCCTTTCTTATCCCTAATCTCAAAGTCAAATTCTTGTAATAAAAGAATCCACCTAATCAGCTTAGGCTTCGTCTCTTTTTTTGAGAGCAGGTACCGCAAGGCGGCATGATCTGAGTACACAATGGTCTTCGATCCCCACAGATAGGATCGGAATTTATCTAACGCAAAAACTACTGCAAGCATTTCTTTCTCAGTCGTAGTGTAATTTAACTGAGCTTCATTCAAGGTTTTGCTTGCATAATATATAACATAAGGGGCCTTATCTACCCTCTGACCTAACACTGCCCCCACAGCATAATCGGAGGCATCACACATCAACTCGAAAGGAAGTGACCAATCGGGAGCTCGCATGATAGGTGCCGAGATCAACATTAAACGCAACTTATTGAAGGACTCTAGACAGGCTTTATCAAAGTTAAACTCTACATCTTTAGCAAGCAGATTACACATTGGTTTTGCTATTTTACTAAAGTCTTTAATGAAACGCCTGTAAAATCCTGCATGTCCAAGGAAGGACCGGATTTGCCTAACAGTAGTAGGAGGAGGTAGTTTTGCAATTAAGTCAACCTTAGCTTTGTCGACCTCTATCCCCCTACTAGATACGATATGCCCAAGCACGATGCCCTCACGAACCATGAAATGGCTCTTCTCCCAACTAAAAACAAGGTTTGTCTCACAACATCTCTTAAGCACTTTCGAGAGATTAAAGAGGCATTCATCAAAAGAAGGACCGAAAACAGAAAATTCATCCATAAATACTTCCAAATATTCTCCTATCATATCAGAAAAGATAGAAGTCATACATCTTTGGAACGTGCTCGGGGCATTGCATAGGCCAAAAGACATACGCCTAAATGCAAAAGTCCCAAATGGACAGGTAAATGTTGTTTTCTCCTGATCCTCGGGGTAAACCGCTATTTGGTTATACCCTGAATAGCCATCTAGGAAGCAATAGAAACTCTGCCCAGATAATCTCTCTAAAATTTGGTCAATATAAGGCAGAGGGAAGTGGTCTTCCCTAGTCTTGGAATTTAACTATCTATAGTCTATACAGACTCTCCAACCAGTGGTAGCTCTTGTAGGGACTAGAATACCCTCCTCGTTAGCTATCACTGTAATCCCAGACTTCTTAGGAACCAATTGAGTAGGGGAAACCCACTCACTATCTGAAATTGGGTAAATGATACCCGCATCCAACAACTTCAAAACTTCCTTTTTAACTACCTCTTTCATATTCGGGTTCAATTTACGCTGGGCATCTCTAGAAGGATTAACACCTTCCTCTAGGTGAATACGGTGCTGGCAGATTGACGAGTCTATACCCTTTAAATCAGCGACCGACCATCCTATGGCTATTCTGTGCTCTTTCAAAACAGATAACAACTTACTTTCCTGTTCTAAATTTAATGAAGATGAAATTATGACAGGCAAGGTGTCACTATTACCCAAAAAGGCATACTTGAGATTAGCCGGCAGAGGCTTTAACTCAAGTTGCGGCGGAGACTCAAAAGACGTAGGGGAAGGGATACTGGCAATAGACGGAAGTGGCTCAACCCTAGGTCTCCAAGGCAATTTTTCTACAGAGGAGGTAGAATCTAAGACAAGATTCACCTCCATGAACGAGTGCTCCAGGTCATGGTCCTCAAACCCAAAGTAATTAAGACATGTTTCTAACGGGTCCTTGGACAGAAGATAAGGTGTAGCTTCCTCTACCACTTTATCTATGATGTCTACAAAAGAACAATCCTCAAAGTTATGAGGTTGATTAGCTGCACTATAAACCTGCAGCCTGGTTTTCATGTTTCCAAAAGACACCTTCATTATGCCAGTCCTACAATGAAGGACTGCATTAGCAGTTGCCAGAAGAGGTCGTCCTATTATAACCGGGATTTGAGTCGTAGTAACATCAACAGGCTCCATATCTAAGACGATAAAATCTGCAGGAAAGACAAACGAATCTATCTTTACCAAAACATCTTGCAGTATCCCTCTAGGTACCTTAGTGGACCTATCTGCAAATTGTAGGATCGTAGGTGTGGTTTGGAGTGTTCCAAGCTCCATTTTGGCGTAAATTGAATATGGAAGAATATTCACACTCGCGCCAAAATCAACTAACGCTCTATCAATGAAATGACTTCCTAAGAAGCAAGGTATAGTTGGCGTTCCAGGGTCTTTTCTCTTTATTGGAGCTTGGAATTGACACACAGCACTTGCTATGTCAACAGGAGCTATGGTTTTAGACAAGTGCACGCGCTCCTTGCGTTGCTGTGTGCACATTTCCTTCAAAAATTTGGCATATGAAGGAATCTGTTTAATGGCATCTAGTAGAGGTAAATTAATATGGACACTTTTAAACACCTCTAACATATCCGACATGCTAGCCCCTTTCTTTGCTCTTCTCTCAAGCGCAATCAGCGCGGATGGGAATGGGGCTTTTGGCACATAAGATGCCAATGGATCGTCTAAAGCTGCGGGAAAGTTATCCCTCAAAGCTTCTGACTCTTTCTCTATTGCAGGTTCTTTCTCTTTTTCCCTCTCTTTCTCTCTCTCTTTCTCCCCAACTCTATTATCTACCACTTTCCCACTACGCAAGACTGTAACAGCCTTAACTTCCTCATTACATTGTGGGTTCTGAGAAGTAGAACTCTCAGCTACAAAAGCTCCCTTGGGATTGGCAACAGCCTGACTCGGGAATTTCCCTTCCTCTCTGCGACTAAATGAAGCCGCTAGTTGACCCATTTGGGTTTCTAACTTGGAAATAGATTGGGAATGGGAATGAGTGAGTTGTGCTGAAGCTTCTAGACTTTTCAGGGTAGCTAGGACTTGTTCCTCAAAACCAGGCATTCTATGAGGTTGTGGTGGTGGTTGAGTCACAGCTTGACTCTGATACTGGGGTGCATGTGCTTGAGGAGCACCATAACTGGGGTACTGGGGTTGCATCAGTGGTGGTCTATAGGGTTGACTGACAGCAGGGTTACTGCTATATGTGGGTCTTGCAGGCTGACTAGGATTGGATCCTCTAGGCTGACTAGACCACTGGAAATTGGGGTGAGTCTTCCACCCAGGATTGTAAGTATTGGAATACGGGTCATTCCTAGGTGGTGCATATCCTTGAGCAGCATTAACATGCTCTTGGACAAACTCTGGGTACTGGCCTGCCATAGGACAATATGGGGTCTCGTGAGCTGGGTCAGTGCAAATATTGCACACCAAGTTGACAGGTTTCACATGGGCTTTTGAAGATTGCCCTTGTGCCGCTATTAACTGGTCAAGCTTTTGAGACAGAGCCTCAACTTGTTTATTTGCCAAAACTTGGGTGTCCACATCATAAATACCGCCCTTTTTGGGAGGCGTTTTCTTCACTAATGCATCGTCACGGTTACTTAAAGACATCGAGGCCATGTGGAAAGAATCCTCACTCAATGCTTCAAATAACGCCCACATCTCGTCCTCACCTTTACTTAAAATAGCTCCCCCACATGCAGATTTAACAGTCTGCGTGTCACTCTCAGTTAAACCTCTAACAATAGACTCTATGATTTGCCACTTAGGTACATCATGATGGGGGCATAATCTAAGAAGTTCTTTCATTCTTTCCCAGGCTTCATGAAAAGATTCCTGTTCATGTTGGACGAAGTTTGTTATACCTCGTCGCATTTGGTGAGTTTTACCAACAGAGTAAAATCTAGACAGGAATAACTTTTGAAGCTGTTCCCAAGTAGTGATAGGGACAGGGGTTTGGAGAGTACAAAGCCAGTGTTTGGCCTTATCTTTTAAGGAAAACGGGAATAAAAACAATTTCAGGGATTCTGGATGGAAACCCTGAATTCGAATAGTAGAACATATCCCTAAAAATTCCTGCAAATGGTCATATGGGTTTTCTCTATCTAACCCATAAAATGTAGGAAGCATCTGAATGGTAGCATGCTTAATCTCGTAGATGAGATTCTCAATGTGCGGGATTTGGATACAGGAGGGTGGATTAAAACTATTGGGTATGAAGTGATCCCTAAGAGTTTTAAGACCTTGAGGCGCTTGAATATTATCCGCAGGTAACATGACAGTGTGTGCAGATGATTCAGCCATTTCTAATTGATGCAAAGGTATTGACTCACTGGACTGACTTTGAGAAGCTTTAACAGCTCTCAGAGTTCTTTCTAATTCTGAGTCTAAAGGAATTACGTTTAATGACAACGACCTTCTACCCCGCATAAAAGAGGTCTCCACAGATAATCACGGAATTCAATAAACAAATTGTGAGCAGTTAATCTTTAGCTTTTAATTTGTTATTTTAAGCGCGCGGGAGTGAAGCTCCCAATTCCTGATTTCAGCCACCTGTAGTTAAAGGAAAAAGAATAATGAATAACAAATAATAATTATAATATATAGATATTAACAGTATAAAAGAATATATATTAAGTAATATTAACAGTATTAATATTTACTACTTAAATTAAATCCAATTATTCTTTTTAAATAAACCGTAATTCCCCGGCAACGGCGCCAAAATTTGATCAGCTCAGATGACAAGGGAGATTATTCCTTGTCAGTGATCAAGATTAATTAATTTATAAAACCGCGTGACTGATAATCTCAATTTGATTGTGACTAGTGAGCACGGGTGTCGAACCACTGGGAAATGCAGGTTTATACTAAAAGACTCTTTAGAATTAATTCAAGTGAAAAGAATATTGTCAATTAAATTAGTTGGTGGAAAATGCTCCGATTGGGTCGAAGCGAAAATGCAGTAATTTAATAAAGCTTAGTTAAAAATGCAATTAATTGGTGGAATGAGCGGAACTTGGGTGAGAAGCCCATTGAATATCAATCATACAATTTATATTATAAAATCCTCAATCTAGTAATTATGTATGGTGGTTCTTCCAACTACAAGAAGGAAGTCCCAAAAAGATTATGAATACAGGACCGGCAGGTTTATCCTTGAAAAGAATGGAATATCGCTATCCACCTTAAATGAGGAATAAAGCATGCTGGTTTGTATTCATACCAATAAGAACCATTGCATAATTATATAATTGCAATCACAGATGTGCAATTATATGATATTATATTTAGCGATAGTGTGCGGTAAAACCTTCACAACTATGCAATCACATAATACAAATAAAGGGATGTTTATAAAATAGGATTGTATAACGAATCCAACTTCATCCTCACCCAAGCTTGGAGTATTAGCTACACATCAATGGAGGAGAATATCCTTTATCCATGACAAGCTCTAAGGGTTCACGGGATGGAAAAAGTAAATAAAAGCAGTAATTATATGACTGAAGAAATAAGGAAAATGGCAGAAATAAATAAAGAAAATGGCGGAAATAAATAAAGAAAAGGGCTGAAATAAATAAAGAAAAGGACTTAAGTAAATAAAGAAAATGACAGAAAAAGTAAAGAACAATTCTCAAGTGAGAATTGAGCCATGCATAAAAAAGGAAAAATAGCAGAAAAGTAAATTACTGAAAGTAAAGACTGAATATTTAAAGAACAATCCTCAAGTGAGAATTGAGCCAGACATTGAAAGAAAAATTGCAGAAATTGGAAATTGCTGAAAAAGTAAACTGCCGAATAAAATGCGAAATTAAACTGTAACTTGAAGTCTAATTAAAATAGCAGAGTAATGATTCAGAGCAAAAGTCATGAACCCTCGTTAAGTCGCATATACACTTCTATTTATAGAAGGAAAGTGAAAATGACAACAATGCCCTTGAAAATATCTAAAATATCAAAGAAGCTCGCAGCTGCCTCTTGACTATCGATAGAGAAGATGCGCTATCGATAGAGGCGCTATCGATAGCGCATCCTGGCTATCGATAGACACGTGGAAATTTTGACTTTTCATGCAGACTTCTTTTGCAGTCTTCTTCGCACTTCAAGGACTTTAGCTGATCTTTTCTGAATGCTCTTTTAATGCTCATTTGATCATCACGGCTTCATAGGCGATGCTGTCAAAACGTACAATCTGCACAGATTTCTTAAAACAGAGAAATTAACCCAATTGTACAGATCTTTATGTAAAACGACTTTTATTATATAATTATTTATATAAGAGAACACAGGAATACCATATTTGAAGGTATGATTGAGGTTCAATCAGCAGCAAATTGAACTAGTAAAGGAATAAGATTAAAGATAAAGAATTGAAGTAGCAAAGAAATAAGATTGTGAATGTGAAGTGGTACATTGGGTGTTGAAATCACATGATTTAGATAATAAAGAACTCCATTAATTAGATTGTAAGGAAAAAAAAAAGTTTTTTTAATTAATTTTTTATTTGGTTGATTGGAAAATATAAGAAAAAGATATATATATATAGTGACTTGTATTTTCCGGCGTAGAGACTTGCGTTTTCGGCGTAATGACTTGCATTGGCGTAGTGACTTGCATTTCCGGCATAGGGAACTAACGCAGGTCACTAAGAGGTGTGACGTAGTGTATTTGGGAGTTGGGGGTGTAGGTAGCGTTGAAGATTGTTAGAAAAAAATGATATTTTTGTCCAATTCATGCCAAAAGAACTTTTGAAAAGAAAAATCTATTGAGACGACTTTTGGCATGAAAATCTTCTAAACAAGGAGTTTTAGCCAAATTCCCCAATAAAAAAAATTCAAAATCGGACGTAGATGGCTTCTCCTCTACCTGAAGCCCTCTGGCCCTCTGAGTCCTCAAAATCCCCCTTCCATCTTCTTCTTTACTTCTCTATTCTTCTTCTTCATAGGGGACTGTGAGTTAGCGGAAGACGAAGACGGTGAATTCGCAAATATGAAAATGTCAGTTATCGGATACTAGAAGTCGAGCTCAAGGATTGTTGGGACATCCGCCCTTAGAATGCAGATCCGCGTTCTGAGTACCGGAGCTGCACCCTGTTTGTACGGATCGTGTGACTGAGTATCAGAAGGTTTAAAAACAATAAAGAAGAGCTGGAGCCCATACAGGAAAGCCAATCCTTGAAGGCTCCCGCCGCCGGAAACGGTCAGATCCGGTACCGATCACCTTCGGCTGCAGAACTCCTTGAGGGCCAATCAAGTTCAGATCATCAATTGGACAAAATGCTGAAGCGTACGAGTAGGCAACACGAATCCTTGTCCGACAAGATCTACAGGCTCCGGGGCATAATCCTAGTAATTTCAGTACCTCTTCTTCTAATCTCCTTCGTTCTCTTCCTCATGCCCCGTTCTCCCTCGGATTCCTTGGAGGAGTACTCCCTCACCCACCGCAAGGCTTCCCCCAACTACCACCACCCCCATACCTCTCCTTTGGCTTCATCTAGGTCCTACGCTGTCATATTCGACGCTGGAAGCTCAGGGAGCCGCGTTCACGTCTTCTGCTTTGATGAGCATTTGAATCTCGTTCCCATTGGAAATGATCTTGAGCTTTTCCGGCAGGTAAACACATCAGCCCTATGTATTTTAACCTTAATTTCTCCATTTTACAACTACTTGTTCAACAATTATGGCCATAGGTTTGCTTCTATTTCTTTCTCTCTTTTTTTTTTCACAAGAACCTGTCCATGCACTGCATCCAATGTGTTATTTCTTCTTCAATTGTAACGGCAAAGTTGCAATTATGCCGGCATGAATTTTCCTTTAATATTAATCTGTAGGCTTTGCTATTTTGTTATGCTGCATTGCTTCCATCTCATTTCACCTTTGGTAATATAGAAAAAACCAGGTTTGAGTGCAAATGCGAAAGACCCTGGGCGTGCTGCTGATTCTTTATTATCCCTTCTTGAGGAAGCGGAAAGTGTTGTTCCCCAAGAGCTGCATAGCAAGACACCAGTCAGAGTTGGGGTGGGTAATTCCGTATTTCTGATGTCTTCTGCATTTTAATGTACTATAAGGGAAGAAGTGGATCTAACAGGAGGGTCAGTATGCAAACTTATATACTCTAATGTTGTTTTCCACATCTTTAAATTCTAAAATTTGATTATAATGTTTATGTAGGCAACTGCAGGTTTGAGGGCATTGGAAGGTGATGCATCTGATAGAATTTTGCAAGCGGTAAAATTTGCCTTAGACAATAATCTCTTGTTCTTGTTGAACAGTTATTCACACTCTTACCTCATAGCTTTAAGCTTCCTGTTTTAAAGGTTAGGGATCTTCTGAAAGATAAAAGTGCCCTGATATCCCAGCCGGACTGGGTCGCTGTTTTGGATGGATCTAAAGAAGGTTCTTTTCAGTGGGTATGTTCTATCTTTGTGTGTTTATAGTTTTGGCCTCGAAGTTCTCTATCTGTGGTTTTACAGTTACTCGACTGAGAGTTGTTTATAACTATTTATTTATTTAACGGAATATTCTTTTCTTTCTCTTTTTTTTTCTTTCTCCTTTTTTTTTTTTTTTTGGTAAATATTAGAAAAGCCAATAAAATTAGGGGCATTTTGGGAAGCAAAGAAGGCCAAACCATCAGCCTTGCTTCATGGGTCAGTTTTATCAATTGAAAGATGAAATGTTTTGGAAACATTTTAGAAATTTGGAAAAAAGTTTAGAACACATGAATTATTTTGAAAACATGGAATAGTACTTAATTGGATACAAATACAGAGAAATGATCAAAGTCAGCAAACATTGAATGGTACTTTGGTAAAATCAGCAAACACTCAAATGGCATTTAGATCTCGGCCATTTGAGCGATGATCTAGGCCACTTGAGTGATCTAACGGTCTTTTAAGTGTTTGCTGATTTTGACTAAGTCAGCAAATGCTGACTAGATCATAACTCTACAAATACAAGCCTAAAATACGAGGAACTATGTCCATTTGAATTCAATAGACCAACCCTCATAGTACGATGGCACTTTAAACTGATTGCCTATGAGCAGATATGCACTGAATTTATTTTTGGAAGATTAGTCAGACCTTTTTACATGTAAGAATATGCTAGATACTCGATTTTATGATATAGCAGTACATGCTATACTGGATTTGAATTATGGTGGACCCATGGTTTTGATAAATCATTCGTAGTTTGATCATATCAGACTAGGGTAAAAGTTCCATGACACAATGCTGAAAACTTTCGATTTCTATATTTCTGAATTATTGAAGCATATAGCCAACATTAACTCATTAAGTAGTTGGAATAAAAGGATATGTAGTGTTGTGTGTATGGTTCTGATAGATTTTTCATGGGTTGATAATAAGTATCACATGAAGCAAAACCTCTTTCTTAAAATGCTAAAATTTTGAATTTGCAACCTTTGAAAGCTATTAGTAGTGAACCATGTGTGTTGCACATAAAAACTTTGGTGAAAAGAAAAATTAAGGATTTTGTATGAAATTATTGTTTTCTTGCAATGAAAAAACTTTTAAAATGCAAAAAAAAGAAATAAAAAGAAAAAAGAAAAGAAAAGAAAAAAGCCCTATTCAACTGCAAACTAAAAGAAGAATCAATTTCTAATCTAACATTTTTAGAACTGTACTATTGGGATACCTTTTATAGATTGTTGAAAGATATAAAGAATATAAAATATTTTGAATTTTAGTTTTATTGAAAATCTATTAGGCAAGCCATCATTGATAAATTGTGATTGGCCAACTGTAGCTGTTCCAACTTTCTTGTAATTTTTTAACTTTTATTATTTAAATTTTTATACACCGTAATAAAAATTTGATAAAGATATATCTGTTTCCGCACTCAATAAATTATTCTTCAAACAAGAGACTAATATAACATGATGGGAGAATTTGAGAACGTATAATTTAGAGTTAAGTTATTTGTCTTGAGTTGAATTTATTCTATTTTTCATTTTATTATATATTAAAGAGGTATGGATTAAAAAAGTACTTGAATTCTACTTAAGAACCAATAAGTGTCTGCTAATCGAAAATCTTAATTTAATTAAGATGAATTTTATTATGATTAATGAATTTATGGAACTGTGTCTATTTATGTGCTTTTATAATTCTATTTAATCATGCTCATGGTAGAATCTGTAGGGTCATCCCTATTGGTGTACTCGTACAATTATATAGGATAATAGGAATATTTTGGTCAACTAAAAGTTTTTCCGAGATCCACACTTTTATGTATGGTATATATTTCACCACTTCAAAAGATTATTTAAATATATCTATCATCTAAAGATTATGGTTAACAAACGAATATCGTTTAATAACAACTTGAAGTAGATAAGCTTTTTTTTAAGCCTTGAAATTTGATTTTACCCAAGGATTCAATTGATTTCAAATAGTTTAAGAAGTTTCAAGCATAATAGTCTGCCACATTCTTTTGAGTCTCAAGTGTAATCGGCGGGTGTGTACCTGTTGCCAATTGTTACTGCTTGCACTTTTTAGCAACAAAAGATTGTGTGGTGTCTAAACCATCATCAAAGTGAGACTAGTCTTACATCATTTGAGACATTAGGACTGTCCTTTACTACTTTTAAATTGTACGCCAGTTGAATAACTTCAGAGTTACCAGTGCCATCATGCACATGGTTGTGACATGCAAGGATGGGGGAAAAGATAAGATATTAAGCATAGTGCGTGCATGCTTATAAACTTAAAACCTTAAAACCTTTCCACCCTTGAACATGGGTTCAGTTAAGCATTTTGGAAGACCATACACAAAAAGGGATGCGGGACCCACATATTTTGAAATCTAAAGGGTAGAACCTTGTGAAAAGGGGAATGGTAAGCAGAATGGATGAGTAGGTTTGGGGGCTACAAACAGCATACTAAATTTCTTGCATATTTGACTAGGTATGCTTTGCATAATACAAAGGAATATATCTTAGATTCCATGGATAAATTGATTGAATTTTTTCATTCTTTAAGTAATTCTGTTGCCCACTTTTTGGTCCTGAAAAGTTGTAATGATTTTAAAAAAAGTTGTAATGATTTTAAAATTGCCACTTGGACAATCTGGGGATTTAAAACCATCCATTAAGTTCTAATGTAGAGCATGTTAGCAAGAAAGGGACAACTTGGGTTTATATGGGATAATATTTGTTTTGAATTATTATAATATGTAATGAGGTTAATTAGTTTAATGAGTGCCTTAGTGGTTATGAACTAAGTAGACAATAATGTTAATTATTTAGCAAGTAAATTAAGTTTTAGCATGTACTTATTGTAGTGGTACTGAATCAAGTTACTATAGCAGAGATTATTCGCACTACTGTAGTGAGTTACTGTTCATGTTATAAATATGGGAAAATTACACTTTGCCCTCCTAAACTATTGGCCGTTTTCACGTTGCCTCCCTGTGGTTTCAATTGCATCAATGTGCTCCCTAAACTATTAGATTGAATCAAATACCGCCATCTGCCAGTTAGCCATTTGTTTTTCTATGCAGTATTTATCTTGGATTCCTAATGGGTCTATAGGCATATCGGTGAAATTTCATGATTTTTTTCAATATATTTTATTTATTATGAATTTTATTTACTTTATGGAGAAAATAACTCATAAAAATTAACATATGTATAGAAAAATCATGAAACTTCACCGATATACTTATAGACATGCTATTCAATGTTCCTCGAAAAAATGGCAGCGCACCAAAATGCAGTTCACAATAGGTGGAAGAAGCATTCTGTTATCTAGAAGTTAAGAGGGTAAAAGGTTTCAGATTTGAGCCTTATAAATTTAACCTAGAATTCAGCCTTAAAATTTCAGTGAAGATGATGATATGATTAGGACAAGGGTGATTGTGTTGAGAAAAAGGTAGGGGGATATAAAATACAAAAAAAAAAAAAAAAAAAGCAAGGAAAATTTAAATCTGTTAGCTGCAAGCAGATTCTTACAAAACCTTATTCTGAAATGAAGAGTGTGTAGGGGTCTTAGATTTTGGAGGATTCAACATTTCTAGTGAAGTTAAAAATTGTAGGTATTTCCATAAATTTACGGTGTACGAAGTTCAGAGACAGATTAATGAAAGGTAAAGACATGAAAGGGTTTAGAACTGGATGGTATACCAATTTAGGATGGGAACTTAATGGAAGTTGGAGTATTCTTGGTTGACTATTTTGTTCGACAATGTTGTAAGTACTTAGAAGATACAAGATGAAATTTGCTTTACTATCAAAGAGAGACCAAGAAGAAACATACTAAATGAAGGGAGAGAAACTTTTAAGGAATTTGGCTTGCCCCAATTGTCATTCTATCAAAATTATCGGGGCTACTATTTAATTTAGATAAATAATAGGACAAGGAATAAGTTTCTAATAATAAATGGAAGACAAGGATTTTGTGCATTCTCTTCTAATGAGCAGACATGGGTAAGGATCTTGTCTCAAGTTGCCCCTTGTTGTGCAGGTGACCATAAACTATCTTTTAGGGAATCTGGGGAAGGAATACTCGAATACAGTTGGAGTAGTTGATCTTGGAGGTGGGTCTGTTCAAATGGCATATGCTATCTCAGAGAGGGATGCTGCGAAAGCTCCAAGGATATTGGACGGAGAGGATACTTATGTGAAGGAAATGTATCTTAAGGGAGCAAAATATTACCTTTATGTTCACAGGTTTCCCTTTTCCTCTTTGATGAGTAATATCATAATTTTATGATCCATGATTTGTTGACATATTACTTGATAGGGCTGTTTATATGTGTGGTCCTATATCTGTTCATTGTGCCAAATCTCATAATTTGCTTTAGCCTCCTATTTATTGATAAATGAACTTAATTATTTGTGTTTTATTTATTTTTTGTGTTTTTTTTTTTTTTTTTTTTGGGGGGGGGGGGGTCATTTTGTATCAGTTACTTGCACTATGGCTTATTAGCAGCCCGAGCAGAGATTCTGAAGGTGGTTGAAGACTCTGGCAATCCATGCATCTTGACTGGCTATCATGGTACTTTAAATTCTGCTGTTTCCATTGGGCCCTTTTTTTTTTTTGAAAGCTGTACTTTTAGTCATCTTTCTTGCTATTAAAATGTTTTGTCTGGTTAGAGCGAGTATTGGAGTATTGGTTTTCACATAACTTTGTGTTGTGTAGCATTCTTGTATAGAAGATCCATATCCTTTCTAAAATATAGAACCATAGTTGCTTTGGATTTAAAATATCTGCATACGTTACCAACCATTTAATCATAACTCTGTTAAATCTAGAGTTGCTGCGACCATGCTAACTGCTATACAACTAAATCATAATGGCATATAAGCTGCTGGTGCCAAATTGCACCCTCTGCAGATCAATAGAGAAAGCTGATGGTTGGCAGTAGTGGCTAGATTCTTCCTGCTTTTCTCTGATTGGTCATAATTGATCTTTCTTTTCCCACTAATCTTCTATTTATTTACTTATTTATTTATTTTTGCGTGAATCACAGTGTACTAATTTCAATTAAAACTTGGTAGTTGTCCTTAGATACCAAGAAGATGACATAGAATATAAAATTTTAATCTTAAAAACTGTTTGGGTTTTGAATGGCTGCTGTAATACAAACAACAAATTTTCTTATCTTCTCCGGGAAGCAAACTGAACTTTTAAGTATTTAATTACTTTTTCATTTTTTTTTTTTAAATTTTTGGGAAGGGTCTTACGAATATGGAGGAGAGATTTATAAAGCATCAACTTCTCCATCTGGCTCAAGCATGAACAGATGCAGGAGCGTAGCTTTTAAGGCTCTCAAAGTTAATGAATCAACATGTACACACATGAAGTGCACATTCGGTGGAGTATGGAATGGTGGAGGTGGGGACGGACAGAAGAATCTATTTGTTGCTTCATTTTTTTTTGACAGGGCTGCCGAGGTAATAATCATTCATGATTCAGATGTTTAAGAAAAGCTAATGAAAGTTAGAATTCTTCCATTCTATTTGGCTGTTTAGCCATACTAACTAGATTCTTTCTGCATATAGGCTGGTTTTGTTGATCCTGATAGGCCGATTGCCAAAGTTCGTCCCATGGACTTTGAGGATGCAGCTAAGCGTGCCTGCAAAACTAGACTTGAAGATGCCAAATCCACATATCCGAGTGTGGAGGAGGATAACCTGCCATACTTATGTATGGATCTTGTTTATCAATTCACATTGCTTGTAGATGGATTTGGTAAGTTATACTTGCAGGGAGGCACTTTATGCAAGTTTATAAAGATGTCCCCTAATTAAGAAAACATGATATATCAAGACAAGAAAAAGAAAATCTTGCTAGAATGCTAATTTTTCCACATGACTGTTTGTGTGTCTTGGATAGGCCTAGATCCCTGGCAAGAGATTACATTGGTGAAGAAAGTCCAATACCGTAACGCCATGGTTGAAGCAGCATGGCCATTAGGCAGTGCTATTGAAGTTGTGTCATCATCAACATAAATGCAGGTCACATCATTAACTTTATTTCCCATGGGAAACTTCAGTGGCATTTGGTTCTCTTGTGTAGACAGATTTCAAGCTTCAATGTCCATACTCAAAGACTGGTCAGATGTCAGAAAACTACAATACTACATACATGGCAGCTTGGTATTATGTTGAGTTGGAATTGGGTTTTGCTCAGTTTTGGGAATAATGAGAAAGCATTGAGTTTCAT
Organism: Hamamelis virginiana; assembly: GCA_017140935.1. Classification (NCBI taxonomy): domain Eukaryota; kingdom Viridiplantae; phylum Streptophyta; class Magnoliopsida; order Saxifragales; family Hamamelidaceae; genus Hamamelis; species Hamamelis virginiana. Next base: position 250,643 of record JAESVK010000164.1, read on the forward strand.
TTAACTTCATTTGTAATTTTGAGATGGAATGTGCTGATTTATTGCTTCTGAGCGTACGATTTGAATTTGATTAGTTTTGTTTCCATGCTGAACAATCAAAATGGGGATGCCAATGGGTTTGTGCTTCTGTGCTACAGCCGTTTCTCGTCCTTTTCTTATTTTTTGTTTTTATTTTTTGTTTTTGACATGGACAAGCGTTCATTCTCTCTATTGGTTTAGGGCATTTTACATAATAAAAAAACCCAAGTTTTGAATTAATAAGAGTTAACTATATTATACTATCTTAAACTTTCATCTTAAACTGTGAAGGTTGTTTTAATTTGGAACATAAACTTTAAAATTGCACGATAAATTTTTAAAAATAAGTTTCAATGTAGGGCAAAAATGGATGGATGTCAATTTTATTAATGAAGGTGACATGTGAGTCGCATGAGGACTGAAGTGGATCTTATATGAATGAAAGGCTCATTTTTACGCCCAAATAGGCTATGTGCTCCTCTTATGACTTCTAATTTTCAATTTGGAGTTTCAAATGAAGGACACATGGTTGATTTGAGCGGGAAAATGAGTCATTTATTCACGTATGATCCACCTCAGTCCTTACGTGAGTTTCACATGTCACTTTCGTTAATGAAACTGATATCCGTCCAATTTTGTCATACATTAAAACGTCTTTTTAAAATTGTCTTAAATCGCGTAATTTAAAAGTCTGTGTACCAAATTGAAAATCCAAGTCCTCATATAAGCTTGTATGTGTATGTGGTCATAAAAAGATTATATATATGTGATCTTATGAGGATGTCTTTATACTTTTTGTCGTAAGCTCACTTTCAATGTGGTAAGTATTTTGAAAAATCGACCGATTAAATAATTTTTTTGAGTGTCATGTCTGCCAAGAATCACATTGACCCAACATTCGGTTTTTAAAATACAGACAGTTAAACAACTGTGATAGCATTCAATGGTAAATATTGTCAGAATTTTTCACAATTTGTATTTTGAAAACTAATGGTTGGATTAGTGTGATTTTTGACAAACATGGCATTCACAAAAAGCTTATCTAATCCAATGGAATGTTTTTTAAAATACCTATCCTATGACCTCAATGAGGGTAGCTAATGATAAAATAGGTAAAAACCTCCTTACCTAACATGTACAAATTCTGGTGCGTGGCCGCATGCTGGTGTCCACGTGCCCTACTGATAATACGAGTGTTCTGAAAAATACTACGTACAAAAAAAAAAAAGGAGGAGAGGGCAGAGGGGGTGGGGGGATGGCGGGAAAGCTTGTTCGGTAATAAACTTGTTCGTTACTTGCTCGCCTTGTTTTTCTCTTTTTTCATATGTTTCTTTCTTTCTTTATATTCTTTTCTTTAGCATTTCTATACGTTATTCTTATCTTCTCTTCCCTGCGCACTCAAAGTCAGAGTTTAATTATATTTCTACTCACTTTCAGTGGAAATAAATTGTGGCAGTGGGACATCCAACTTTCTCATTGTTCATATCTATTCTGTATATATTCACTGTTAAACATTCGGCACTTCCAACTTGCGTCAAGACATGGTGGAGGAATCCCGCTCTTTAGAGTATACGCCGACATGGGTAGTTGCGGGTGTCTGCTCTGTTATTGTTCTCATATCTCTTCTTGTTGAGCGCGGCCTTCATCGACTTGGAAAGGTACTCATAAACTCTCTTAACTTCTAACGCCATCTTTCCTCTTCTTGTTGAGCTCTTTAAAAAAAAAAAACAAAACAAAACAAAATACTGCTTCTACCACTACTTCTATGTTTCCCCCCCACCCCCTGTACATTACTATCTCCTTTAGGAACATTCTGTTTCTTTGAGGCCCATGAACATATGCCTGAGCCAAGTGAAAAAAACATTTGCATCAGGCCTTTCTTGAATTCTTGGAGCATGTTTTCATTATTCCCCCTAAAAATAAAGTCATCAACATAAACTGAGACAATGAGAACAGAGGCTGCTTTCTTAATGACATAGAGTGTAGGCTTACTTTTGCTTCTTTCAAATCCTTTTGAGAGGAAATATTTACAAATTTCACTAGAACAAGCTTGAGGGGCTTGCTTCAGCCCATAAAGAGCCTTTTTTAACTTTTTAAAATTTGTTTTCTCCTCCTTTCACCAAGAATCCTTGGGGTTGCTCCACGTATATTTCTTCATTTAAAACTCCATTCAGGAAAGCTGGTAAGTTTTTCAATTTTTCTGAGCAGTGAGAGCAATTATGGTTCTTATAGTTTCGAGCCTTGCAACAGGAGCAAAGGTTTCAAAGAAATCGATTCCTAGTTTTTGAGTAGATCCTCAAGCCACAAGCTTTGCCTTATGTTTTTGAATGCTCCCATCTTGATAGAGTTTTGTCTTGTAAATCCATTTAACTCCAATGACATCTCGTCCTTTTGGTTTATCAACAAGCTCCCAAGTTTGATTTTTCTCTATCATGCCAATCTCTTCTTTCATTGCCTTCATCTAGACTTCTTGCTTCTTTGCTTCTTCAAAACTTTCTGGTTCCATGGCAGGATAGTTGCATGACTTGTATATTTCATCCAAATTCGTATTCTTCTTGGAGGATATCAAATTTAGTTCTTTTTGCTTGAGGAATGTGAGAAAAACAAATGCTACCAAAATTTTTAAAATGTCTCGCAGATGGGTTTCCTTCACTCTAAGCTTCAATTGAGGCCTTGTTCTTTACTGCCTGAACAGAAATCTATTGAGGATGTACACTGCTATGTGCAAAGCTTCTGCCCAAAAACTCTTTCGCAATCCTTTTTCATTAGGCATTGATGTTTCCATCTCCTTAGTTGTTCTATTTTTCCGCTCAGGGACTCCATTTTGTTGTGGACTGTAACGAGCACTGAGTTGCTTCCAAATACTTTCATCTTTGCAGATTCATCAAATTTTTCTAAACTGTACTCGCCTTCTCTATCACGTCGAATGGTCTTGATTTTGTTGCAATTTTTTCTCAACAAATGCTTTGACTCTTTTGAACACTTGATAAGTATCTGATTTTTCCTTCTGAAAGTACATGCAAGTCATTTTAGAATAATTGTCAACAAAGAAAAGGAAATATTTGAGCTGACCAATAGAAGGAGTTTGCATCTTTCAACATATATTAGTATGAATGAGCTCCAACGACTTCTTTGCTCTCCATGAGCTTTATCTAAATGGCCATCTATGTTGCTTTCCCATTATACATTCTTCACAAGATTCCAAGCTGGATTCCATCTTGGGCAGTCCATTCATCACGTTTTTCTGTTTCAATAGATTCAGCCCATGAAAGTTGAGATGTCCTGTGCCACAATTGAGAATCTTCTGATACTTCAGTTTTAAAAGACAGTTGATTGATAACGGAACATGATAGGAAAACTTCTGTCCTGCATTTTAACATTTGCAATCACATGATTCTTGTTCCTTTTATCATAGATTGTGCAACCACCATCTTCAAAGTTAAGGCAATAGCCATTCTCAATCATCTGCCCAACACGGATTTTGCTTCAGTTTAGGTACAAACAGAATATCATCCACATATTTTGTTCGTCTCTGCAGCAATACTTTCCTTTCCTTTGGCTTCCACAATTGCTCCATTATCCAAACGCACTTCAGAAGTAACTGTGGTATCCATATCAAGAAATATTCTTTCATTTCCTGATATGTGACAACTGCTGCCACTATCAAGGTGCCAGATGATGTCTTCTTCTTGGATGGATGAATGGTAAGGAAAAAATAGTTTTCCTCCTCCATCATTCTTTTGCTCAGTGAAGTTTGCTTGGTTGTTTGGTTTCAATCTGCAATCTTTATCAACATGACTGAACTTTTTGCAATGATGGCATTGAAGCTTTCCACGAAACCAGCACTTTGAAATAGCATAATTTGGCTTCTTACGAATTTTACATGGATGCTTATAATTGTTGGCTGTACTTTTCTCAGTCTTATCATTTTCGTTCTTGCTTGAATCATTTTTCTTCCATCTTCTCTTATCTCCATTCTTTTGCTTGTCTCTCGAATTGCCCTTCTTGAATGATCTATGAGATTTGAAGGTAAGTTTCAACTGAAAAGCAGTCTCAGCAGATATGTCAGCACACCTCAATCTTCTCTGCTCATGAAACTAAAGAGCCCATCAATTGTTCAACAGACATAATAGAAAGATCTTTCGAGTCTCCAATTGCAGCAACTGTGTAATCATATTTTTTTGGCAAGCTTATTAAGATTTTTTTCAACAATCTTCTGATCTGAAATTTCTTCTCCATACTTTTCATATATTAACAACCACAATGACTCTAGAAAAATAATCCTTTATAGATTAAGATTCCTTCATTTTTGAGATTTTCAAATTCTCTTCGTAAGGATTGAAGTCTTTCCATTATTGCCTTGCTATCACCTTGAAAATCTCTGATATCACTTGCTGAATAATAATCAAGTAGGTATCAATCAAGGTAAGGTTTAGAAAACAGAGTATTTTGGTTGAGTTGCTACAGCAGAGCTCAAGAACACACTGAAAAATGAGGAAATTGCAAACTTCTAGAGCCATCCTAGAAGATCGAACACCACTTCCTAGAAGACTGGAAAGATTAAATGGGTATTGAAAATGGAAGTGCATTAATTGCTAACACGATGTGTCTCCTGTTAAAGGAGTTTGGATTTTGCCTTTTAAGTTTTGACTTTTGAGTAGTTCGAAATGCGAATGATCTGTCTTCAGATTTCAAATTCACCACTTTTTATTCTAAAATATTCTGAGGAGTACACATTTTTGTTCATTCAAGTTTATAAAGCTTGCATTAGTTAACTATTGTTACATCTTTTACTTCTAAACACAAAATAGTCAAGAGATGGAGGTGCTGCCAACCGCGGCAAGCTCACTGTAGCAGCAGCAATGGCTGCCAGCATCTAAAATATTGTCCATACCAATTTCCGACATGGATAACCAGGTCATAACACAAATGTTTGTATTGGCTGAAATTATGTGCCTTCCTTAGTGGCCCAAATCCAGATGTATTCTAGGTAAAACTCTGTTCAAAGATACTCTTTAAAGTTTGGAGAGATCTTCAATGATCCTGCGCCTCCCTTAGTTGCTAAAACACCAGAGCTGATCATTAGCAGACGATATCATCCAATGACATGACCACGATTGGCCCAAAGCCAATTGAAGAACTGATGGAGTTCAGGCATTCACTAAAGTCTATAACATGAATGAAAAGAATAATTTCAATACTAAATGAATGCTTGACATACGAAATAAGTTGAAAGTAATTTAAGAATCCAAAGAAGCTGACGGATTGCGCAGGCTGGTTTTTGAGTATTGTGTAGAGCTTATTAGATGCTCACTACAAAGAATGTCCTTAGGTCCCTAGCTAGAGCATATATATATATACCATAACATAGACTTTCTGGAATTCTCAGTGAGTGACAGAGTGGTTACAAGGAAAAGGAATTTTTAGGCAAACAAGTGAAAATGGTTTCTAATTAAGCTTAGGTAAATAGATTAACCCAACATCTCTGTAAATCGAAAACTAAATTTAGTTAATTGCTCACATAGATTCTTTTCTCTTGTTATTGGAATTTTTAAGTTTCATTAGCTAAAGTACTTCTATGACAAAGTCAATTCGAGAACTTTTTGAGAGCTTCTAAGTACTTTGCTCTTTGTTTTGTGGGTGGCGTGGCTGTTCAGCGTTTGAAGCATGAAAAACAACTCGCACTATTTGAAGCCTTACAAAAATTGAAAGAAGGTTTGCTGTTGATATCTCCTCTTTTTCTGTTTTTTCCTAATTCAGTATATGATTCACTTTCATTATAATATGTAATACTTAAATTACTAACAAGCAGCATGTGACTTGTCATGTCAGGTTACCTTATCCACTGCTTAAACAAAGTACTATTAGTAACTGTAGACTTATTAGTTTATTGCTAGCTTGTATGTCCAAGTATCTTTTCTTTAGTTTTGAATTAACTAGAAAAAGATGTTGATCTTAAATTGATGTGAAAAGTAAGAGGTTGCAATGGATTTGGTCACAAACCACCTCATTCAGTTGTTGTAGTGCTGGGTATAGTTTTAAAAGGTTTAAAAAATGATGTTAAACCACTTGAATAAGAACTTGTAGAGTGTTGCCTGGCAAATCCAACATGTGCCCAAATTCTTAGAAGTAAAATTAACTCTAATAATTTTTTTTCCTGATATTTGTTGACAGAATTGATGCTTTTGGGCTTTATTTCCCTTCTATTAACGGTCTTTCAAGGTGTAATGAGCCGCATATGCATCCCAACAGATTTTGCATCTAAAATGCTTCCATGCAAGATGGAAACAGTTTCCTCAAATGGTTCTGAGATCTACAAACATGAACAGTACTCTTACCAAGGTATAAAAAATGGACGGCGGCTTTTGTCTGCGGATGCAAGCTCAGACCATTGCGCACATAAGGTGTAAATCTATGCTTTAATTTCAATCATATTTTAATACGTCAGTTTCTCATACCTCATATGATGGTTACAAGTAGATGTGGTATGTATGTACATTAATTCAATGAATGATCATGCACATGTAATGACAGTGTTAGTTTTTTACTCTTTTGGTTAACAGTTGAGAAAAATGATAAGAGCGAGAGGGGGGAGGTGGGTGTAATCTGCAATACAACCCATCCATTGCCATATCACACGTAGTTTATTGATGTATGAAATAGATTTAATGCTGCATGTACTGGGGTTCCTAAAGAAAATTTGGATTACATGAAACCTAGTGTCTAAAAAAGAGAGATTAACTGAAACGAATCAATCATTAGACAATATATTAACAAGACACACATAACACGCAGCATGAAGAGAGTTTCAAAGAGAAAATGGAAGATTTAAAAGGTAAATAAGATGAAGAGCAACTTAGTGCTTATTAACAGAGCAGTAAGGGAGTTTTTCATACCTAACATCTTTATAAGAATTTATCAAATTATGCTCACATTATATCAAGTTATCAACTAATAATGATGGCATTTCGTCTCCTTTTTCCATATGCAGGGAGAGGTTCCAATGATATCAATAGAAGCATTACATCAGCTGCACATTTTTATCTTTGTATTGGCAGTTGTTCATATGGTCTTCTGTGCCACTACCATGGTTCTTGGAGGGATGAAGGTAGTGTATTGATGCTTCCAACTTTAGAACCTTTTCCTCAATAATTGAATAAAATTTCACTTAAAGAGCTGTTAATCCATTATTTTTGTTACTGTTCACGATACTTGAATGGTTTCTCATTTTATTGTCATGTCCATTTTGTAAAAATTTGTATAACAAATTAGTTAACCGAAATTATTAATGTACCAATATTGGTTGAAATTGGATAGATATCTAAATTTTTTGTGATCCTTGGTAAGATATTTTTAAAGCTTTTAATGTTTGTGCACATTGCAAAGGATTATTGTCCATCGATGTCACATCTCAACTCCATAAAACATTCTACTCTATGTAGGTACGTCAATGGAAGAAATGGGAGCTTCATTCAAAACATGCTCACCATGCTCAACATGTTCACCATGAGATTTTCAAACAACGTACAATGGGCTATTGGAGAAAGTCGGCTATCGTAAGTTGGATGGTGAGTTTTAAACTAGCCTATAATTATCTATAATTATTCCATATTTTCACATGAATAAACTCTAAAATATTATCATATTTTCCAGATATTCCTAAATCATTCGCAAATATCTCCAATAATATTGGGTAGAATTATTTTCAAGATTCATGAATTATTTTGAATACTATAAAATGAAACATATCCTTCTCTTGCAAAATCATTTTCTTACTATGCTCAACTTTCCTGATTGACTAAAGCAAAACAAAAATGCAATATATATATATATATATATATATAGAGCATGCTTGTTCTTTTCTGTTAGAAGATAAATTTTAACAGTAATTATAACTTTGAGCTTAAGCTTGATTTCTTTTCTTTTATTTTTTGTTTCAAGTAAAAATATATTTATAGAAAACCCTTAAATGGGGTTTAAAGATATCCTTTGACTTGCCTAAGCATGGCTAGTCTTCTCTTTGGTTGAAGAAATATATACTTATGTAATTATCCGCTAGTCTTCTATGTTGTAGCTTCCATTGGTTATTTCCAAATTCAATTTGATTCACATTTAAGACAGCACTAACTAACATGAGTGTGCCAGTAATTTTTTGAAAACCCTAGGCATCGCATTTTCTTTAGCATTTTGAAAACCAATGAAAGCAATTTGATAATGGTTAAGAGAAACTTGTTAAGGAAAATAAATAAATCAAAGTTATGAATAGCATTTAGCCTTGTGTTTATTGATATATTGTGATTATATGGATATAGATATGGTTTGTTATAGCAACTACAATGCTTTTCTAATGCAACAACTTATCCCCAGTGTGATGCAATAACTTGGATATTTAAGTTTATTTGTAGATATCATTCGTCAAACAATTTTATGGATCTGTTACCATGTCAGATTACGTTGCACTACGGAATGGATTTATCAAGGTAAAATTCCCATCATCAAATATCCTCTTCTATGTTATTGCTTCATAATGTCTGCTAGTTAGATCTTCTCTTTCTTTTTCTTTTTTCTTTTTCATTTAGGCCCATTGCCCACACATTCCTGAGTTCGATTTTCACAAGTACTTGATGGAGACGATTGAACTTGATTTCAAAAGAGTTGTTGGCATAAGGTAACACTTATCCAAAAGATGTATTTCAATATTTGAAACATATTTCAAAATTAAAATGATTTTCTCTTATACATACATTGTCAATGATAGCTGGTACTTATGGCTCTTTGTTGTGGCCTTTTTGCTGCTGAACATGAAAGGTAATTTCCTTCAATCTTAGTTGAGCACTTAATTTATTCGTCATTTCATAATGGGACTCTAAATCTGGGCATATATGGGTTAAAAACGCGTGCAGGATGGCACACATATTTTTGGTTGTCCTTCTTACCCTTGATTGTAAGTGGATAAACTCCATTATTCCAAGTGAAAATTGATTCTTGGCTTGTTTAAGGAATGGCATAAGCCTAATGTTGAGTTGCGTGGAGTCACAGCTTCTACTTCTTGTGGGCGCAAAGTTGGAACACATCATTACCCGTTTGGCTCAGGAGGTTGTGGCGGAGGACCATCATGAAGTGAAGCCTTCTGATGAACTTTTTTGGTTCGGTCACCCTAGCATTGTTCTTTACTTGATTCACTTCATTTTGTTTCAAAATTCATTTGAGATAGGATTCTTCTTCTGGATTTGGGTAAGCAAATAAATTAGCCTAGCTACTAGTATACAATTCCTCCAAAAGCTACGTGCAAGTGCATTTAACATTTATCATTTGATAAATTCCTCTTCAGACTATATATGGATTCGATTCATGCATCATGGAAAAACTGGGCTACATCATTCCAAGACTTATTATGGGGTAATGATCTACAATTAATAAAAAGCTTGCAAACACATGAGATGAACATTACGGGCCATTCCATCTTGTCCACTCATTCTCACTACATCATTTAATTTGCTTGTGTATGCAGTGTGATTGTTCAAGTACTCTGCAGTTACAGCACCTTGCCATTGTACACTCTCGTCACCCAGGTACGTTGGATCCTGACACACACACACACACACACACACACACACACACACACACATATATATGT
>JAESVK010000164.1:260697-275107 GCA_017140935.1 Hamamelis virginiana
AGCAAAGAACACAGACCCTTGGATTGGAATCTTGAGATGAATTATCCATTAAGTGAATGTGAATGAATGGAAAAAAAAGGTAAGATGTAGAACTTTCCCTCTCTAGACTTTTAGTTTAATGGAGATAGAGAGAAAAAATGAAAGAGAGAGAGAGAGAGAGGAGGCATGTACTTTTAGAGAGAGATGAGAAGTGCACTTTCAAAAAAAATATGACATTGGCCGGTGCAAACGACGTTAATTGCAGTGTGGGTTTGAAGTTTAAGACCTTGTTTCATCCCAGCCATTAAATGCAAACTTTGCTTATGTGTCAAGATCCCATAAATACCCAAGTGAAAACTAGCAAGTTTTATCCAAGCAGAGGATCTGGATTGGGTTGAGGATTGGGGTATGTATTAATGTGGGGATTATTTGTTAAAGTGGTGACTAGGGATTATTAATCTTTTGGGATTACATGTTATGGTGGGGATTATGTACAAAATTTGAATAATTTTCAAAAATTTTGACCATTTGGAGGGTATTTTTTGTTCAAAACAATACCCATAGGTCCACTAACGAAAATACTGGAAACCAGGTCCATTGATGTAATATTTTAAAAACTTGGATCCATTGCCGTAGAATTCCCATAAATAAATAAAACTCGATTGACATATCAATCAAGATTAGCCCTCTTCTAAATTATCTCCAGGTTCACAAAAGGAGATTGTAACAACCCGGATTTTTTATTTCAGTATTTTATGTATTTTAAGAGGGTGACATGGATTAAATTTATTATTTATTGTTATTTAAAAATAAAAAAACTTTTCGAAAAATGACATTCGTGTCATTCCTTTATAAAAACCACCCCACCCCACCCCTTTCTTTCTTCATTTTCAAGCCGTGAGAGAAGGAAGAGAGGCTGAGAGAGAGAGAGAAAGGGAGAGAGGGAGCCGACACCGAAGGATTGCCGGAGCTCACCAACACAGCCTCGTCGTCGGTAAAGGTAAGCTTGGCTATTTTCATTTCCTTATTCATCTTTTTCTTTTCTTTTTGATACCCATTTTGTGGGTTTATGGGCTAAGCATTTGGATTTATGAAGGGTAATGAATGTACGTGGTTTGAGATGTGTTTTGTGATGCTTGAGTTTAGATTTGAGGATTAGTGGAAGGGTTTGGAGTGTTGTTGAGAGAATTGTGTGAAAAATAGGTTTTTATGGGTTTTAAGTTAAAGATCCTAGTTGATCTCTTGAATGGACCCTTTGTTTTGTGTAACATTAGTAGATCAAGTGTCTTTGAAGGTTATTTTTTATGGGTCTAAGGTTTGGGGTGGTGTTGTGGTGTTTTAGCCATGGTTTGTGGAGTATTTAAGTTGTTTCTAAGAGTTCCTGCAGTCTACTAGTCAACTAGTCGAGGTGATTAGTTGACTAATTAAGCAACAGTTCTGTTACATGCTTACTGACCTCAAATTAGTCAACTAATCATAAGAACTAGTCGACTAATCAATTGATTAGTCGACTAATCCCAGTTGATTAGTCTACTAATTTAGGCTTTGTTCAATTTTCTTCTTTTGGTTCTAAATTTTTCATCCAGTGTCCGTTTGGGGCGATCCTTATATGCTCAGAAAGCTTGTGAAGTCTAGTTTATAAATATTGTGGTCTTGGGGTCAAATCTCTTTTGGAGAGGTAAATATTTTGGAAATACCATATTTTCCCTTTTCTCGTATCCTTCATCTTTTTTGGTGTATATCTCTTAAACCAATTGGCTTTTGGCAATGAAAATTGATGAGTAGTAGCTATACATGCTTGGGAACATGTCTTAGAAGTATTAAGGCTTTGGGTTAGCCATTCTTAGTGTTTGGGGTTAAAATGTTAGGCGTGAGTAGCGGTGAGGAAGTGATTAGTATTTATTTTAAAGATTCGCTTGCGTCTTGCTTTGTTTTGATTTTCTCTTTTGTATTATTTGTTATTCTCATATTTGGAAGGTCCTTGAGAGGACCACTTGCATTAGGTGCATTGAGCATTGCCTTTGGGAAGGCTCGTGGAGCCACAAAGGGTTGGAAAATACCGTTGCATCGAGGTAGGGATAAGTAATTTTTTGCTGATTAGTAATGATATATCTGTTTTACAACTGTTATGAGAACACTGTGTATTCTAAACACTTATTGAACGATATGCTTTATAAATGTTTGTGAACTCCGCTGTTTACTAAACTGTCAAATAGCTACATGGAATATACCTGTTTATGAACTGTGTAAATTGTGTGGCATGATTTTATACTGTATCAAAGAGTTTCTCATGAGAATACTTTACGAATGACGAACTATTTATAAATGTGGGAATGAGATACTTTCTATCATCAATTTTATGAACAGGATTGATAGGCATGTTACTAAACTGTTTTATATAATGATATGATTTTGATGTCTTGTATATGCCATGCTGTTTAAATGATTTTATAACACAAGAGAGGCAGTTAACCTTGCCTTTGAGCCATTCCCAACATTTTTGGAATGAACAGTGATTTTGGGGAAACTTGATTTATATACTTGTGAGTTGAGGCTCGGGAATATTTGGTTTTCAAATGGAAATGTTTTGTTGGCCCAAGTATATACATCTAGAGGGGGGTGAATAGAGTATATGCAAACTTTAAAAATAATTACAAAATAAAATTATGGTCCAATTAAATTCAGCGGAAGATAAACAAGTTAATAAACTTAATTGGAAATGAGAGAAAATAAGTTTGAATCACAACTCAATAATTAATATAGCAAGTATAAATTGAAATGCAAGATAAGAGTTAGAGAGATTCAAACACAAGGATTTAACGTGGTTCGGTCCCCGCCTACTGCTTGAACTTGAAATAAGGTGCGCAATAGATTCCCAAGCGTAGGAGTCTACCGGTCGTCAAGCAATAAATACTAGGGAGTCCCTAGGTCTATCCACAGGGAGTGGAACAGGTCCAAATGATCCTTAGGTGTTGATAACCAAAGAATGTAAAAGAAAGTGTAAAATATGGGGGTTTTGATTGTTGAGTGTTTGTTTATGCTAAATGATGATAACTTGAAAAAGAAAACTAATTAAGTCAAGAAGATGGGTCCTATGGGTTCATTCCTTCCAACCTTTGATAGATGATTTCTCAAACATAAACTCAATGAAGAATCATTTACTCTATGGTCTTGATTGGAAGATTTAACAATGGAGGCTCAAATAAAGTGAAACAATTGATAAAATGAAGTTCAATACTCTCATTGGCATTTTCACAAACATGTAGCATGCATATGTGCCCAATAACCAATTATAACAAGCCATACAATGGTCATGAATATGATATTACAAGGGTTCAAAAGATGAAGCATTTTTACAAACATGTAATATGCATATGTGCTCAATAACCAAACATAACAAGTCATACAATGATCATGAATATGAAACTACAAGGTTTCTAAGGATTAGAGAGCATATAAACAACATTCTATAAGCATTGAAAGCTTTTGAGATGAGAAAACACCATTTACCTAGGGTTTGGAGAGGAAATCCACCATAGAGCCCACCTTTGAGGTGTTTAGCTAGCCATCCAAAGATATAAATGCAGGAAACTTGAATTGAAAGCTATTTATATTACTTAAGAATGAAAATACAAAGTTTAACAAGCTACAAATAAAGAACAACAAAGATTACAAACCATAGATGAAAACAAGAATACCAAACTAAGCTAAACTAAACTAATCCTAACCTAAACTAAGAGAAAAACTAAACTAACCTAAGAGAGCCCTAAAAACTAAGTGGGAAAGGTAGAGAGGAAGGCAAACCAACTGCCAAAAGAGTTTAAATACCCCCCCATTAGGGCTACAAAACATGGGGACCAAAAGAAAAAAATGCCCTTGCAAAAGGGGCAAATTTCAAACAATCCGGGGGATTTCCTGCACATAGGGACCGGTACCCCTCTAGGAGGGACCGGTACCCTTTCACTTCTGCAACATGGGGACCAGTACCCCTCTAGGAGGGACCGGTACCCCCCTGCTGAAAAGCCAAAACTGCTCTATTTTGCCTTGCGAAAGCCTCCGGCTTCAAATGGTCATATCTCTCTCGTCCGAAGTCGGATTTTGACGTTCTTTATATGCACGCGAAGCTTGAGAAGTATTCTTTCCAACCATGGTGGTCTCATTGTCCAATTCAATCTGGAGAGAAACAAGTTTTCCAAAATGTCCAGATTGGTCGCTTTTTGCACTTCATGACTTTGTTTGCCCATATCTCCCAAACCACTTGGCATTTAGCTTTGAAATTTGATATGTGGCATCTAGACACACTTAGAAGTATGTTCTATAAGTCCCAAGACCTTTGAAGACTTCCAAGGCTTGACTCCAAGCTCTCACTTTGCATGCAAAAAGCATCCTTTTTAATGCATTCAACCTGCAAGGGCTCAAAAACATCAAAAGAGTCACACGCACCTATTTACAAGAATAAATGGCTCAAGTATGTACAAAATGATGGGAATAATGCAATGAAAGTATGCAATATTATGGTGCAATCACCTACATCCACGCCTCAAGATCTCCATCTCAAGGATTCCACAATCCATTATAGGATTACTCCTTCAAGGTGGAGAAACCTTTACAACAGCCTTCTTTCTAAGGTGGAAGACACTCACTCACAATCCTCTTTCAAGGTGGAAGATTCTCACCCACAAAAGTTTCACAATCCCTTTAATCTCATAATAAATACAAGTGAAGATGAAGGAATACAATAAATGCTTCAACAAGCTGATTTGTAATAAATTCAAGTACAATTAATAGCTTTTCAAATAGGTCAACAAAGATAGCTCAATTAGATTTTCACAAGGAAGCTTGAATGATAATTGCTCACAATGAATGCTTTCAATAAATGTTGAATAATAGATTAGGTGTCTCATAAATGAGAACAAGAGCTTTATTTATAATGAACTAGGTTTAGTCGACTAGATAAGCTGCTTCTCAAAATTAAGCTATTAACTTGCAATTAGTCAATTGGGACAAAGGACTTAGTCGACTAGAAGGCAAGTTAATTGACTAGTACACGTGGTTAGTCGACTAGAACTAGATTTCTCATAATTTGGCAGCTGACATCATACTTAGTTGACTAGGTCAACAAGTTTAATCGACTATCTATGTTGTAAAACCAATTTGAGATTTCTTGAGTCCAAACCAACTTCCAACATATGGACTAGTTAACTAAGTGTTCAAAGACATTTTTGGCTTAGTTCAAAATCTTTTTCAAAGATAAGTATGCCAAAGCAATAAGTGTAAAACAATTTGTCTTTGAATCCAAATAGCCCATTATGAGTTTGAATCAATTTTTGACCAAAATGCGATTTTCCAAAGTTAAAACCTATGGTTTTTAAGTCATAGTCAGTTGAGTCAATGTAGTTCATCCTAAACAGAGATTTACACAAGTAAATTCCTAAACACTCACACAGGAATAAAAGAAAGATGTTAGCCTAAATGGTTCCAATCCAGCATATGTTATATGATTTCAATGATAACAAACAATTGCCGCTACATTATCCTAATGTCTCCTGCTTAAGTGTTAAATTTGAAAGACAGAATTTCAAGAAAGACAAGAGCAAACAAATAGACAACAAAATCCAAGAAATGGAGGCTCAAGTTCTGAAGATGTTACTATTCCTCACAAACTAGCCTATTCCTAGAAAAACTATTTCCCTACGAAAAATTTGGCTAAGTGTGAAAAATGAATTTTTGATACATTGAGATTTTCAAAATAATTTTTGGCACTAATTGATCCTTATGTACTAATTAACTGAACACAGTCTTAAGTGAGTTTTTATACGTGGCATATAATACCCTACTCGATAGATCAATTTTTGAGACTGATGATGAAAATTATTTTTTGTACTAAAATTGGATTTTTATATTTTGATTTATTGGGAATTTGAGTTTCTAGTATTTTTCATTGAATCCAAATGGGGGGTACTTTCTTATTTACATTGTAAACTTAAGTAAATGAAAGAAAGTAAATGTTTATATATAAATAAGTATGCTGCTGGAATAGTTGACAAAACATGCTGTTGAAATATTTGACTTTGTATATGCTGATTCAAATATGGCTGCACCTCCAAACGGATTTGTTCCATTTTTCATACCTGTTTGAATATGCAGATTGCCAAGACGCTCCTCCGAAACGCTCCACCGTCTAGCTGATTTCTAAGGCTATAAATACTCTTGTCATGGAACTTAATTGTATAACTAATCAGATACACTATTGTAGCGTACAAGTGTTCATCATTCTTGTGTGATTCAATCCCTGCAACTCTCTCTATGAGCAAATTAGTTTAAATCTTTGAGAGATATTATTGAGAGCTTATTTGTTGTATTTTCAGTGTTGTTGAGAATCATATTACTGCTCATTCATCTTCATTTGTATTTCTTGTGAGTTTAGGTTTTGTGTAAACCTTGTTTGGTGAGTCTTCCACCGTGAAAGAAGGCTGTGTAAATGTTTGAATCTCCACCGGAAGGGAGATTGATAGTGGATTAATCCTTGAGACAGTGATCTTGAGGCGTGGATGTAGGCGGAGATCGAACCAAGTAAAAATCGCTGTGTTTGAATCTCTCTAACTCTATCTCTTGCATTTCAATTCATATACTTGCTATATTAATTGCTGAGTTGTATTTCATTTTGCATTCTAATTATTAAACTTATTGAGTTTTCAAAAACACACAAATCTCATTTGCAAATCTGTTTTTAATTGCCAATACTCTATTCACCCTCCTTCTAGAGTATATTTTGGGCCTAGAAAAGATCTTCATAAATGATTCTTCAAGTCTTTGCTTGACTTGTGCTAGGCTTGATTTTTGGCTTCAATAAAGTTGTACCTCTTTGCTCCATGCTCCTTAGTGAATGTTCAATAAGTTTACTTGAACTTAGCTTTAATGAAGGTTGAGCCTTCTTTAATTGACAACTTGAATCATGTTCTTATAAGCATATATATACTATAATGGATATATAAGAACTATAGGATAATATCAATAAATCAACAAGATTAGCGAAATAATCACTCTATAAAGTTTGACAATTTATTAAGAGTGTATAACAAAGAATTCATATGCATAATTGAATATACATAGAACAATATTTGTTATCATCAAAATCATTCAACAAAGTTGGATTGAAGCCACAACATTAATAATCTCCCTCTTTTTGTTGATGACAAGCATTGAGCACAATTTGCGTATAGAACAAATAAATCAAACAATGATTTGTGGCTCCCTCTAACAATATGCGTATACAAATACTAAATATTATCATTTAAAACATATGCATCTTTTAGGTAAAACAAATCTATGATGCAAGAATAAGTTCATGATACAAAGATATAAAGATCATATGAATTTTACCACAATTCATGCTTGCAAATATACATAAGATAAAAATCAAATAAAATCACAATACAATGATTGTTATCATCAAAATCAACCAACAAGGGTGGAAACCATAAGGCTAACAATCTCCTCCTTTTTGTTGATGACAATTATTGAGTATATGAGAGTGAATATATCAACTAAGGATTTGTAGCTCCCCCTAACAATACGCATAAATAAAAGGATATCAATAATATTCAAGCATGAGCATATTGTAGGTAACAAATCCATATATGATTTATATTCATTTCATCATGCACATTTTACCAATCCTATGCATATCAAATATTATCACAAATATTATGCATACTTCTCCCCCTTAGGCATTAACCAAAAGATACCAATTAGAGGCAACAAAGAAGAATTACAAGTTTAAAAAATATGACAAAATCATTTCTCCCTAAAAAAGAATGCATAGTTTTGAAAAAGATTTTTACTTCTTTTTATAACAAAGAAATACCAATTGTTGATTAACAAATGCAATAAGCAAGGATAGTAACATTGATAGGTCAAAGATAAGCACAAATATCCAATGAAGGAATATCAATGCACTAATATCAAATTAGTAAGATACCAATTTTATAATTTCAAAATATCCAAGCTTAAGGAGAGTTGAATCATCAAGTTTATTCAATATATACAATGAGCAATAAAGAAGCAATAAGATTTCAAAGCTCTCAAAGTATTTCTTCCCTTTTAAATCAATGCTTATTTTAAAAATAATTCTTCATCTTTTGCAATAAAAGATTTTTCATCAAAGTCAACAAGTTTCATTTATGAAAACTATGAATGAATGAGTTTTCAAAAAGAATCATTCAAATATATTATATTTAGCAACAAATCAATAAAGAAGGATGTTAAATATCTTAAATCATTTTATAGCTATTATCTTCATCTTGCTATCAAAATTAGCAAGTTTCAAGCATATGATTCATCAATTCAAATTATAAGCACATGACATAGAAGGAATCATAATCAAGAATCTAAAATGAAATTCTTACAAATTACCAACCAAAGGTGGGTTCTATTTCCTTCATCTTTGAAGAGTTGATGGTGGATTCCTTAACTAGTGATTTTCATCACTCATGAATATCTTCCATCATCAATGTTTTGAGTGCATGACACCGTCAACTTTTTGCCACATAAAGACAAGTTCCTTCTTGATTTGATCTATGCACACAAACATTTCTCTTCCAAAGTATCAAATTCAAAAGATTAATCACCATAAATAAACATATGCTCAAAATATCATAAAGAGAGAATATGCAAAGATATCAACAAGTGTAAATCAATACAATTAAACACAAAGGTAGTTTAATGTCTTTTCCGACACGGGGTAGTTTATAATCATTTCGGACTAAAGGAATCAAACACTATGTAAAATAGGATCATTCTTCCTAACCCAAATAGTTTTCACCTTTGGTTGCTCCATGGCAACCTTAGGAGGCATAGACCTATTTCTATACCAATGACTATTATAAGGTCCATAATCATATAGGGTCCTTCTAAAGCCTCTCAAGAGGTAATAGCAATTTGATATAATATGATCCTTTTTGCCACAATGATGGCAAGGGGGAATAAATCTAGGAGAATGATGTGTATGTATAGGTTCTTGCATAATTGTCCTAGGTATGTTTTTCAAGTCATATCTTCAATTCATATCTACAAAAGTCTTGGCTTTAAGCTTTGGGCATTTGGGACGAATGTGTCCCTTACAACCATAATTGTGACAAGTAGGAATATAATTGAGTCTAGCCTTGATAATAAAATGTAGCTCTTTAGTTTTTGAAACATGAGCAATTTTTGAAAAACCTTTTCCCTTTTTCAAAATGTCTATTTCTTTTGTCAAAGAAATCTTTTTATTTTCACAAAATTTCAAATTTTGTTCAAGACTTTCAATTTTATTTTTCAAAATAACATTTTCATTTTTCAAGTCTTCGAACATCATTTGATGAAATTGAGGTAGAATGGGTGTTTATTAAATTCTTAATTTCTTTAACCAAAGTCAAATTTAGCATTTGAAGAGTTTCTTTCTCTTTTGAAATAGATGACAAATTATTCTTCAAAACTTTGTGAATTTTATTCAAAGTAGAGTTATTTTTGTAAAGTTCTTGACAAATAGACATAAGTTTCTCAAAAGAAAATTCACAATCATTTTCAAAATCATCATTGAAATCATTTACACATCGAGGATAGGTGGATTCATAAAAATCATGAACATGTTCACCAAGACAAAAATCATTTTCAAAATCCATTATTTCAAATAACAAATAATCAAGTTTGCAAAAATCTTTAGTTCAAAAAGATAATCAAATATGGAGCACTTGCTCTGATACCAATTGTTGGCCCAAATATATACCTCTAGAGGGGGGTGAATAGAGTATATGCAAACTTTAAAAATAAATACCAAATAAAATTATGGTCCAATTAAATTCAGCGGAAGATAAACAAGTTAATAAATTTAATTGGAAATGAGAGAAAATAAGTTTGAATCACAACTCAATAATTAATATAGCAAGTATAAATTGAAATGAAAGATAAGAGTTAGAGAGATTCAAACACAAGGATTTAACGTGGTTCGGTCCCCGCCTACATCCACGCCTCAAGATCTCCGTCTCGAGGATTCCACAATCCACTATAGGATTACTCCTTCAAGATGGAGAAACCTTTACAACAGCTTTTTTTCTAAGGTGAAACACACTCACCCACAATCTTCTTTCAATGTGAAAAATTCTCACCCACAAGAGTTTTACAACCTTTAAATCTCACAATAAATAAAAGTGAAGATAGATCAATACAATAAATGCTTCAACAATCTGATTTGTAATAAATATGAGCACAGCTAATAGCTTCTCAAATGCTTAACAAAGATAGCTTAATCAAATTTTCACAAGGAAGCTTGAATGATGAATGCTTACAATGAATGCTTTCAATAAATATTGAATGATAGATTAGGTTTCTCATAAATGAGAGCAAGAGCTCTATTTATAATTAACTAGGTTTAGTAGACTAGATAAGCTGCTTCTCAAAACTAAGCTACTGACTTGCTATTAGTACATTGTGACAAAGGACTTAGTCTACTAATAGGCAAGTTAGTTGACTAGTACACATGGTTAGTCGACTAGAACTAGATTTCTCATAATTTGGCAGCTGACATCATACTTAGTCGACTAGGTCAACTAGTTTAGTCGACTAGCTATGTTGTAAAGCCAATATTTGAAATTTCTTGAGTCCAAATCAACTTCCAACATATGGACTAGTTAACTAAGTGTTTAAAGACATTTTTGGCTGTGTTCAAAATGTTTTCCAATGATAAGTATGCCAAAGAAATAAGTGAAAAACAATTTGTCTTTGAATCCAAATAGCCCATTATGAGTTTGAATCAACTTTTGACCAAAATGAGATTTTCCAAAGTTAAAGCATATGGTCTTTAAGTCATAATCAATTGAGCTAATGTAGTTGATCCTAAAGAGAGATTTACACAAGTAAATTCCAAAACAGTCACACAAGAATAAAAGAAAGATCTTCATAAATGATTCTTCAAGTCTTTTCTTGGCTTGTGCTAGGCTTGATCTTTGACTTCGATAAAGTTGTAGCTCTATGCTCCATGCTCCTTAGTGAATGTTCAACAAGTTTACTTGAGCTTAACTTTAATGATGATTGAGCTTCTTCAATTGACAACTTGAATCATGTTCTTGTAAGCATATATATATTATAATGGATGTGTAAAAACTATAGGATAATGTCAATGAATCAATAAGATTAGCAAAATAATCACTCTATAAAGTTTGACAATTTATAAAGAGTGTATAATAAAGAATTCATATGCATAGAACAATGTTTGTTATCATCAAAATCATTCAACAAAGTTGGATTGAAGCCACAAGGCTAACGATCTCCTCCTTTTTGTTGATGACAAGCATTGAGTACAATTTGTATATAGAACAAATAAATCAAACAAGGATTGTGGCTCCCCCTAACAATATGCGTATAAAGATACTAAAGATTATGATTTAAAGTATATGCATATTTTAGTTAAAACAAATCTATGATGCAAGAATAAGTTCATGATACAAAGATACAAAGATCATCATGAATTTTACCACAATTCAAGCTTGCAAATATACATAAGATATAAATCAAATAAAATCACAATATATTGATTGTTATTATCAAAAATTTATTCAAGGACCTTATCATATATGTTTAAACACATAAAATAAGTTATACTTTCCAAATATATTAATATAATATGAAATTGATATGCCCTTCAGGATTGGTTTTAGGGCATATCTCTAACAATCTCCCACTTGCACTAAAGTCAATCATCATAGTATCGTATACTAGTCTTTGTAAGACAAGGCTTCTAACACTCACAAGGTGTTATGGCAAAGAAGATTCCATGCAAACAAGTTTTGCGAATTATTATTTTCAATAATAGTGATTAAACTAAATTCACTGCCAACTATTGTGATATCCCAAAAATTTTAATGTACTTAAATAATGTTTTATATAAATATTTTGGAATATTTTATCATTGTAGAAAAATTCAAAAAAGTTTTATAAACCCTTTTTGCAAAAAAAAAAATAAAAAAAGAAAAATAAAAAAAAGCCAAACAAGCCCTTAACTTTATTTCCTTTTAAGACCCTTAAACCTTTTTTAACCCTCATTTTCAACAAACCATTCATCAACTTAGAGAGAGAAAGGGGGGGACAGCAGCTGGTGGTGACCGGATTATTCACTGAAGAAGCCGCCGGAGCTCCGTCATCTTCTTTGGAGGTGAGCCTAATGTTTATAATGTGGTTTACCTTCTCTTTTATCCCTATTTTCTAACTTGAAGAGTTTCAAGCTCAAGCTTTGCCCTCAAATCTATATTTTTGTTTTTAAAACAACTTTTGGCTTGGATTTACAACTCTTGAACTTGTTTTGTTTTAAAATCAAAGGTTTTTGAAAGTTTATTCATGTATAAGTCAGATTTGGGTTTATTTCTAGGGTTTAAAACCATATTTTTGGATTCATGAGTTTATACTTGGGATTTGAGGTTTTAAATGTTGAATCAAGGTGTTCTTGAAGTGTTTTTATGTGGATTTAGGTTGAAACGAAGTTTGGATGAGGATTGAAGTGGGTTTATGGCTGTTACTGCTCGGAGAAGTGAAAATTATTGAGCAGACAGTCGACTGTCTGGTCGACTGTTTGAAACAGAAGCTTAAATTCGGATTTTTAGCTGAAACAGACTGTCTCACCCTAATAGTCGACTGTTTGGGCCCAGAAAATGATATTTTGGTTCTTTCTCCCTCGTTTTTCATTCTCTTTATGATCCTTACTTATGGACCTTAACCTTAATCATATTATAGTCATTTTAAAAGTTTTAAAAGTCAGCATCAAGTTTGGGTCAGTCGTTTTTAAACCGGAGATTTATATCTATACCGTTACTTTGTCATTATCCTTTTGCGAGTTAAGAGTGCATATCTACAGGACACTGCTAGGGACATCCTTGCCCAGTCAAGGTAGGATAATGAACCTCTCTAACATGTGATGATATGTGATTTTATGTGACATGATATACTGAACTGTTTGTGAAATGAAAACCGATACTTGGAACATTACTTGATTTACAACTGTTGGTATGGAATGTTTATATCTGTTTGTAAATGATTGTGAAATGACATATGGCTTGATCCTTTCATACTTGTTTTGAATGATGATTATGAATGTTTTATAAATGCTTTACATGTGCTTACTGTGCCATATGTTACATCTTTACTTAATGGTTTTGGAAATGAATTCTGAAATGAGATCATGTATACGAGTATTTTGGCTGTCGTTGTACCGGGGGTCTGAGAACAACGAGTATATTGGCTGCCGTTGTGCCGGGGACCTGAGAACAACGTGATTATTTGGCTGTCGTTGTGCCGGAGGCCTGAGAACAACGTAATTATGTTTTCGTGCTTTTCGTTATGCCAAGGGCTATGAGCCTGAGAACAGCGAGTGTTTTCAAATTGTTTTCGTGCTTTCGTTGTGCTGGGGGCTAAAGCCCGTGAACAACGACTCTTACTAAATTCACATGATTTTCGTGCTTCGTAGTGCCGGGGGCTATAAACTCGAGAACTACAACTCTTATCAAATAGCCCCATGAGTAACTTGTTTTACAAAATGAAAAACATTGGATGCTTTACACAAGAATGAAACCCATACCATGTTTATACTGATTTGTAAACATTGATGTAAATTGATTATTATAATGTTCCTTGTATCAATATTATTACTGTTGGTTGAGGTTGTACTCCTATTGGGCAATTCTTGCTCATACTGTTTTATGCAACAGGTTTTTAGGTTTCTAGTAGAGTTTCAGCGGTAGAGAGCTCTACGCAGGTTGCATTGGGTCTAGCAATGTTCTGGGCGGTTCTTTATCATACAGTTAGGACTGCATGATATATTTATATTTCTTTGGACTATTATTCTATCCTATATGCCAGGGTTGTTGGCATTAAATATGATACTCTTAGCACTTTTGTACTTGTATTAACTCGAACTTGGGCATGTATGCATTAGGACATATCATTTCATATTGCTAGATTATATTTCTTCTATCCTGAGTATGGAAATGCAAATGAGTAGGACAGGTTGTATCCACTTTGTTAGCCCTAAGGTCCTTGACCTTATTTTGATGATAACTAAACCATACCTTTCTTCTAACAAATGGTTGAGTGTTATGTATCCATAGATTGTCTTTGGAAGTCTACATCAACATTCATCAAGTATTCCAAGTGCTATTTATTCAAATCAAACCAAAGTTCATGGTGATAAACTACAGGTGTCAAAGATGTTCACTTCTTGAAGACCAACTTGGAGACTTGCTCAAAGCTCATAAAGGCCAAATTGAAGTCAAGTTGATCTACATATACTTTAGGAACTCTTTGTAAGACTTCTCTCATGATCAATTGTGTAAAGCTCAAGAGAAATGTTTTTCATCTCATTATGCATTAGCATTCAACCAAAAATATTTTGAAACACTTAGTTAAT
>JAESVK010000164.1:282807-306450 GCA_017140935.1 Hamamelis virginiana
ATGTTAGCACCTCTGTGTATATATATATATATATATATATCCAATTCCTGAAAAATAACTATTTTCCCAGTACTTGGTGTATTAGAATGCATTGTTGGGATTGTTCTATATACTACTGGATGATCGCTTAGAAAAACTACTCATTGTTTGCAGAGGGGGGCGGAATATGAAGTTTCCTTTTCTATTTCTCTCTTTCTAGGTCTAGGTCTAATTAGAAACCAATTCAAACATTAGGTAGAAATTTTGTCCGCATGCGAAGGATTATTGTGGTGATGATATATTGACAGACCAAAAACGATCCCTTGTACTTAACTGCATTAAAAACCAGAAATATCGAAAAGCAAAACCAGAAAATAAGACAGCCAGCGGCAGTTTCATTGTAGGGACTGGGGAGGCCAATTTGGTAGCTAAATTCATGCCTCCTCAACCATTCCTTTTTAACTCTTGACAGCGCCTCCTAATTTACTTTAAAATTAATTCAATCAACAAATGTTGGATACTGGACATATATGGTAACAAAGAATATACATAAAAGGTGTCAATATGCTTTTCATTCTCCTTATATTTCACCTATAACATACCCAAGTGTAGTTCCTCTTTTTTACTTTTCTCTAGTTACAAGGATTAAGGGGGTCTAAAACCCCTCAATAAATCCAATTTTGTATAGTGTTAAATCTATCCCTCGAGCATCCTTCCAGGCTATGACGAAAAAGAAGATGAACTCAATTGCTTGGGTCTTTCAAGTGGAAGCTTCTCCATCTCAAAACTGCCATGATCAGAGGCAAAGGCTTCTTCTCCATTGGTCTCTGCCCTTTTAAGCTCGTTTAAAGCTCTCTTCGCATAAACAGTAAAAGCAACTGTGGTCACAATTGCAACTATGAGGGAGATAACGTTGTATATGATTTCAACAGTAGTCAGCTTATAATTCCCGTACTGCACATCTGCGAATGTCCTTATTAACCGACCACTGCACACAACAACATAACAGAGAGAGAGAGCTATTAGTAACAATATCACTAGAAAGCACTTCTATTCCTCCTCATATATTCATTTTGTCTAA
The DNA here is from genome assembly GCA_017140935.1 of Hamamelis virginiana. Classification (NCBI taxonomy): domain Eukaryota; kingdom Viridiplantae; phylum Streptophyta; class Magnoliopsida; order Saxifragales; family Hamamelidaceae; genus Hamamelis; species Hamamelis virginiana. Next base: position 283,868 of record JAESVK010000164.1, read on the forward strand.
GAACTAGGAACACCCGCATAATCATCATGAGATATTCAGAGAACTGACCTATAGATGTAAATGAAGGCTTCTGGTACCATTCCAGCAACTGATCCACATAAATAGGGCCAAAATGTCATACTTGTAACCACTATAGCATAATTAAAAATTGTATATGGAAATGGTGAAACCCTAAAGAGTGCAACCACTCGAAATTGATGGAACCAGCTCCCTTCCCCAGCCAGTCGAATCATAGCAGCTTTCTGAGGCCATCTCTTTAACCATTGCTGCACATTTAATAAAAGACTAAGACGAAATATACGAGAGTAAAAGAGTGGACAACAAAATTCAAGTTTCCCACTTCACTGATTCATCAGCACTGGAAAACAATGAAGTGGCTTACGTGGATGCGGTCACGGAACAGTAATCCAATCAAATAGGGCAGGACCATCCCAATAGTTGTCCCAATCATGATTATAACAAACCCAAGACCATATCCAAAAATCATTCCAGCCAGCCACATGGAAGGGCCAGAAGGGAGTAGGATCACAGGAAAAAATGCGAGAGAAGCAACAAGCACGAGAGCAAGAACTGGACGGCCGAAGGCAGTGGCTTCCCATTGCATGATTGGGACAAGAACCTACAATGAAATTAATAAAGCTTCAGGACCACAAACTAGGCTATGGTTGCCGCATAGCAAGAATACTCCATTCAAAAATGTAATGGAGTCTACAAGACACAAAATACTTTCCAAGATAGGCATGTAAAAACTAATGGGACATTTAGAAGTTCCCATGGAAATAAAAACAGTATATTACAATTTACACAGCATTTGAAATGTGTCTAATATGTCCCTTAGTATTTATATAAGCATATTTCGCACTTAACATTTCTTTAGAAAGAAAGAATTTTAGAATCTCCATAAATGAACTGTCTAGTCCATTTGGTGATCACGACGGTGACTCTTCAGTTTACTATCAATGTTTAAGAATGTAATGTAAGGCTGCCGCAGTTTCCATTGAAATTCAAAACCACCCTTAGGAAATCCCTTTTCCTGTTCTTGATATAATTCAACTCATTTGGAATATTTATGATTCACAATCGCAATCAAACTGAAGGATTTAAATGCCAATATTAAAGGAGATATCAAGGGTCCAAAATCATGGAAATATCAATATCAATTTGGAAAAATGACAGAAGTTACCAGAAAAATATGGAAATTTCTGATGATCAAGCGTTTTGTTTTTTTTTGTTGCTGCTGTTGTTTTTTTTCTTTCCCCCCAATGAAACTTTGGGGAAGGTCAATATAACAAAAAATGCATGATTTGAATCAAATATTATTAAAAATGATGTATACATGACAACTATGTAAGCATGTAGAGTACAAAAAGTGTGTGAGACTTAGCAAATAGAATGCCTCCATCAATAAAGAATATAAAGAGTAGAGACCAAAATACCAAAGATGGAAAAAAATAAAATAAAATCTCAAAAAATCACAATAACAAGTTCAATCAAGTGAAAAAGTATGGAATTTTTAAGTAGGAATTGTTGGATACTTGGAAAAGATGACTTAAATAGAGCTTCTAATAGCCATTGATGGGTAGCAAATTCTCCTCAAAGAAGCATTTTAATGTTTTAAAAAAGCTTTGTCCAAAGGAACTTGCTGTGTTGAGACATTGTGCCAATATTTACAACATGTCAATTTCTCCATGTATATTCAATTAAGAAAGAGATCACAGGATGATTTAATCTCAAAACCTGTGCAGAAAAGAGATCTCAATAGAGATTGAGATGTCAACTTTATTGTGCAGACTTCAAACCATGCAAGGTAATAAGCTGAATAACAAGGACACCATTTGAAAAAAGAAATGCTTTGTTGAGCATGGTACAAGGCTACAAGCAAGTGACATGCTAATTAGCTAGCAAAAGAAAATACTTATTCTTTGTACTATTGCTTGTTGTATTTCAGCTCATTAGAAATGCAGTATTAAGGTTGATACTAATAGTATACTCACCCCATCCCACAAAGACCGTCCTCTTTGAAAAGACGCATATTTTTAAGGAGACCAATTAGCGCATTAACAACACACCGCTAGAAATTATCTTTCTGTTATTGTCCTCCCATTGTTGGAGGCTGGAATGTGATAAAAAGAAACATTTTTAGGAATTTGAAAATGTGGGAACGTAAAGACCGTGTCTTGTTCTTTTACAATTGACAAATACTTAGGATAGAGAAAAATTAGGAAGGGAAGCCAATCTTTGTGAGATGGAGTATAACAAGTCAGTCATTTAAGTTCAGGTTCTTCACTGTGATGTTGTGCAGCACACTGTATGTAAGACATCACACATTGTTGAGCCTTAGTCATGTGGATAACTGTATGGAATGGAAAAAATGGAGCCACAAGTTCTTCAGAATAATGTGCAATACTGCCAGATACTTCCCATTGATGAGAAAGATTATATCACAATCCAAATATTACTTGAATTATAAACTGTTTCAGAGATAAATAAATTGAGAAATTGGATCACGAGCCTGCACATGGAGCCATCATGATTTTTCAGCCTCAAGCAGTCCATGGATTAGTCCAACAATTGAAGACAGCATGAGTTGATATATGGATGGAATTAATGATTGTTAAACCCATCACATGTTGTATATGGATATATAAATTCAATCAATAGCTGGGCGAAAAAAATGAGCAAAGGATTAGGAATACCTTCTCAAAAAGAAATGGCACACCCCACTTCAAGAAAATGAGAAGAAATATAATTGTAACAATGCACAATATTAAGGCTTTGGTCCACCAGATGTAAGATTTCATCCTTGTCTCTGCTTGAGATTGTATGGCATCAGCTTCAGCTATCCTTGGTTCATTGGATACAACCAACCTTACATATTCACTATCTTCCCTCACAAGATGCCCAGAATTTGTGTTATGTTTTTCTAACTCTTCAGATGAGTTTAGCATCTTTATTGAGACACCTAAAAGCTATTAAATGAAACAGAAATATGGTATAAGCATCACAAGAGAAACCAATTATGCAGAACATACAAATGAAGAGCCTTCACACTCAACTCACGAAGAAATCATCATCAATTGCATGAGCAACATGACACAGTTAGCAATACGTTCTACGTTCTGAATTCTAAAATTCTTCATGCCAGGCATTGTGAATACTTGGACTTCATTTCATTGCATGCTAAATATAGCACATATCATGTGCTATAAGGAAATTAATGACAAACTATATGTTTTGATATCCATTAGGCAGTATTAATACGTCAATTCAACCCCAAATCCCTAAAGGCAAAACAGAATGATATAATGACTGAGAATATGTTGTGAAATATGCTACGATGACACATTCTTCTTCTCAACCTGTCATGAACCAAACACTTTCAAACAGTAATTAAACGGTAAATATGAGGTCACATTAGTTATCTCCAACATTCTAGAACCTGAAACAATAGCATGCCTGCACAGGGTCAACAAAGGCAAACATCCAAGTGAACTGGAGTAACAAGAAGAAGTCATCTACTCATTATGAACACATAAGATACACATTTCAACTATACATACCAAACACATACTTTAAACTGTCCAATATAACATACTAAACATTATAAAACAAGAAAAAAAAATTTAATTTAAAAGAGAAAAAAGAAAAAAGAAAACTAAATACAGCATCACTAAGAAATGGAGTACCTTCTTGTTAAGTTTCCAACATAAAGGCCTAAGCTTGTAGGTGGAGGGCCCAATACAGGTATATGAAGCTATAGAAAGCCTTTTATTTAGGCAATGTGGGATAGAGTAGATTCTATTCTTCTACACTTCTTCTATGCACTGAGTCAACTAGCATGACTGGTAAGCCGGACTAACTGGTCTGACTGATTAACACAATTGGATTCCTCAGACTTTTAATGATTTTGAACATTTTTTATGCAACAAGAAGCACAATGGCAGCTAAATGGTGAAATCTTGTACAACAATTTTTAGTGACTATGCCAAAAAGGTGTAATTTGGTTCGATGTTTAAGGCACTACAAGGACAAGAGGAAAGGCACAGAGAATGCAAATTGGGACTATGAGAAAAAACATAATGTCTTTTGAGGTAACAAATGGATAAAAGATCAACCTCTGGGTACCTCACATTTGTAGGAGGTGGCCTAGTAACATTGAAGAATAAAAAGCAAAGTGTCAAGGCTAAGTCAAGTGCAAAGGCAGAGTATAGAGGAATGACATATACAGCACGTGAGATGATGTGGATAAAATCTCACTCACAAAAGATGGGATTTTCTCGTATAAAGATGTTTAGTTGTCATCAAACCACCATGTATATCGCTAGTGACCATATGTTTCACGAGATAACAAAACAAATTGAGGTAGACTGTCACTTTGTAAGAGACTTGGTGAAAGTAAAAAGATGGTGCCTCCTAGTTAAATCCAAGGAATTAAATATCAGTATCGAAAGCGATATCGATGGTCCCAAAACACAAATATATCGATTGTATCAAAAAAATCGATATCGATTTAAAAATATGATGGATATTATTAGTTAAACATGAAAATTTTAAGCGTAACTCAGCAAAATAATGAATTAAACAATAATACACAATTTAGAATCAAAATATTGTATATTAAACATATTTTTATAAGATAAGTTTATGTTGTATGTGGTATAATAAAGTGTGTTGTGCTGGGCAAAATAAATCACAAATTTTTACAAATTTTACACTAAAATGTTACATAACATTAAATTTTAAAATATATATCATTTACAAAATAATAAATCAATAAATCAATAATCTTGTATACAAAAGAATCTCCACCTTAGACCGATACTTACCAAAATATCAGTAAATATATGCGAGTCTAATATTGTATCGATACCCACAGATATAAGGATATATCGAGTATATCGGAGATATTTTATTCCATGGTTAAATCTAGGGATCACTTGGGGGATAATTTCATAAAGACATTGAGAAAATATTTGGGGAAATTACAGTTTGCCCGCCCCCCTGAATTATAGACCATTTTTAAATTGCCCCCCTGTGGTATCGATTGAAACAATGTGCCTTTGAACTATTTTCATTTAATAAATTGCCCCCTTCTGTCGGTTAAAAATGACGTTAGACTTCTTATTTTATCCTAAACTATTAATGTGACTATAAGCATATCTGTGAATTTTCATGATTTTTCTCAATATATTTTAATTTTTATGAATTATTTTCTCTATATAGTAAATAAAATTCATAATAAATAGAATATATTGAAAAAAAATCACGAAACTTCACTGATATGCCTGTAAACCCATTAGGAATCCAAGATAAATACTGCATAAAAAAATAACAAGCATGATGTCATTTTTCAGTCCAAAAACACAAATGGCTAACTGCGAGAACGGGGTAATTTGAAAACAGCCAATAATTTAGGGAGCACATTGCTTCAATCAATACCGCATGGGGACAATTTAAAAATAGCTTATAGTTCAGGGGGGCAAACTGTAATTTCCCCAAAATATTTTTATGAATTATTTAACAAGTCAATATGAATCCTAGTTACAGTAAAGGTGTTTCTGTAATTTTAAAATGTTTAAATTGGTATTTATATGATTAATAAGGACTTGTCCTGGTTTTCTTGTTCTCGATTCAAATTATTCAATATTTAACATACTAGATATGAAAAACCGAAAACAGAAAATAAAAAATAAAAAAATAAACCTAATTATCATTAAGAAATGAAGTGTATATTTTTCTATACACTACATTGACTAGCATTAGCTAACCGGTCCAATTGATTAACACAACAAGATTTTTCAGGCTTTAAGTGGTTTTAAACGATTTGATTCAAGAGGAAGAGAAATTGACAGCTCAGAATGTTTAATCATGTGTACTAAGGAGGAAAAAAAAACATTTTATCCCTTGAGTAAACAACATACGGCTTTAGATAAACAAGAATGATGAAATTTAGCAGACTCTAAGTAGGCAAGAAAAAGGTCTTAGAAGTTTGGTTGAAATCAACAATTTAGGCACTTCTATCAATCTGGTATGTCAGAAGCCCCAAGTCTTTCCAAAACAGGGATTTAACTATTGGTCATTTAACAAAACGGTTTTAGAGGGATCCAGCACCCATCACATGACTATATGAGAGGTGCAGGAAATATCACACCAAAACGAATCATTTCGGTGCCAAAACAGTAACATTGCATAACTGTTATGGCACCGTAAATTCCGTTATAGGCCATTACGGATATAAAACCCATGTGCAGCTCATTTTGACTACTCTCTCATTTTTCCTCTATTGCTTCTCCATTTCTCTCACCCTTTCTCTTCCACCTTAAATCTACTACTTTTAAGTAAAGATTTGTTAGATTTATAACCAAAGCTTGGATCAAAGGCTCAACATCAAATCTCCAAAGGTAATTTGCTAAATTTTTTAACCCTCTTATTCTTCTTCTTTTGCTTGGCTTATCTCAAAAACCTATGTTAGATACCTAGATCTATGGTGTCTAAATATAGATCTACAACTTTAAAAATTAGATCTAAAGTTAAACATCATAGATCTAGGGTTAGAATTATTTTTTTTTCCTAAAATTTATTTAATAATTTAGTTAAAGTATTTGCCTCCTTTTGTTAGATAAATAAATGATTAGTGAGTGTTATTATTTGCCTTTATGAAACTCATATAAAGTATGAATAATTAAACATTGTTAATGTTTAACTCTAATTACTTTTATGAGCATGTTTATTGAATATATTCGCATTAGAAGGAAATATAAGTTAGAAATAACTACTAATTCTAGGCTTATAACTGAAAATGAGCATTACAAAATATTTAACCCATACCTAAAAAGATAAATAGGTTGAATAAAATTCACTAAAACTATTTAATAATAATAATAATAATCATAATAATAATAATATAATTCTGAGGTGAAAACATGCGTCTCACTAATTTTGGGGCATGTTAAGTAACCTTCAAAAATAATTTCAATTGCAACAACTATGAACCATTACATAACGCCATTACAACCGCGTCCCATTACATTGTAGTCACAACCACTATTTAAAACTATGATCCCAAACTACAAGCTTTAGCTTGCTAAACCATTAATATGGAGCTTACTGCATGATTTCATTTCCAGCTTTCAAATCATGATCTAAGTATTTTGCTCCACTAATAATTCTGGTTCTAGATTTCAATTAGACATGTTGTCAACTCTTGTCACTATGCATTTTAGCAAATTAGTCTGTTCTTTCTTTCTTCCTTTCTTTTTTTGGTTCACACAGGCCATCCTCAAATCACTCTTTACTTTTGAGGTGAGTTCGTAAACATACTTCATGGAGACTAACTTATAGTTAAATGTTCATAATAAACATTTAAAGTAAACTCTCATAAAAGTTACAAAACAATGTTCCACTTGAATAACTTAAACATTTTCACCTTAAGTTACTTCCTAAAAGTATGGAAATTAAAAATGGCTCTTTTGGAGTTAGTTACAAACAACCTTCCCATGTTTTACTCTCTCTTGAATAGCATCTGCTCTCTTTCGAGAACTATCACATACGTCTGTCTACCTCATATTAAATTCCAACATAAGAAGTGATAGTTTTGTTACACGGTCTTGGGTTGAACTCAACCCCAAAAGCTAGCTCAAGAGGTGAGGGAGCCATCACGCTTATATACTGCTTATTACTTTCATACCTAAGCAATGTGGGACTTCGCTTCACACCCTCCCTCACGCGCAGTGTGCTCACTCGACAGCACCTGCCACGTGCAGGCTAGGGACACGCACTCTACCCATTCCTTAGTATGCCGGCTCTAATACCATGTTACACAGTCTTGGGTAGAACTCAACCCCAAAAGCTAGCTCAAGAGGTGAGGGAGCCCTCATGCTTATATACTGCTTATTACTTTCATACCTAAGCGATTTGGGACTTCGCTTCACAAGTCTATGGTGTTGCGCATTCACACGCATTGCATGGGCCACTACCTTTAGTTAATTATTAAGACAAAATCTTCAATTCAATTTTGATATGGGCTTCCTTATCAAAGGTCTTTGAAGATGTCCCTCTCTCTAATAATAGCATATTAGAAGAGTATTTCAGCCTCTAGCCACATAAGGAACACTTTACAAACACAGAACCTTCCTTTGACGGCTTTGCTGAAGCTTACCTTGTGACTGTTGTCTTCCAAGAAATCCAAGTAAACTTGGCCTGTTAAAGAAACAACAAAGAACAAGGCAGAGATAGGAGCTATCCTAGTTAGTTATAAGGAGGCTAGAGAAGGGGGTAGGAGGGCAACTCAAATTTCCTCGTTGAATGCAATAGCCAGAATGTAGTGTATTAAGTAAATGTCACAGCAGAGGTCATTTTGCCCATCTGATTAAATTCCTTGGTTAGATCTATGGAGAGGGTTTCTTGCTCGGCAAAAACAGAGATGAATTTATTGGTCAAGACCAGTACGACATTCTCCGAAGATTTTGTGAGCTACATCATTTCTTTATAGATTTATTGTTCTTTCGTGGTTGTCCTTTGTTGTATTTGTTTCGTTTTGTTCTTGTTTCTTGCAAAGAAAGTTCTTTCCCCCATATTTTCTATTTACTTATCCAATAATAGTTAAAATCTCATAAAAAAAAAAAAAAAACATTATTAGTATTTTTAAGTTTAGTATCTAACAAAATAATTTCTTATAAGTAAACAATTATTAAAAAATAATAATAGTATATCCTCTACACACATCCTCTCCATGTACATAAGTGAACTCCTCCCAAATAGCACACATCTACTCTAAATAAGAGATATTGATGTCCCTTTAACACTAATTTAGAATCATGGGATATTATTTTAAATCAAAGATTTTAAATTAAATATTAATAATCCTACTAAGTATATCAAATGAAATTTTTATAAAGATAGGAGTTTGAATGAGGAATAGTTAAGATTGATGAGCAAAAGACACCTATGACCTATGACCTTTTTTTTTATCTAGGTATGACTATCCCTAAGGAGAGAGAGAGAGAGAGAGGGACATTGCCACAAAAGTTAAAACAGGATTTATAGACTGTAGTGTGTTTGGAATGTTGTGAGATCAACATAAACCCAGAAAACAAAAAGAGAGCTAAAAGAACAACCATACACGATGGTACAAAAGATGGGGCAGTCAAAAAAATATTGTTTATATCAGTGTAACTGATATTACATTGTGGAGCTGAATGTGGAGCACTTAGACAAAATAAGATTTTTTTTTTCCTTTTCTGGGCAGACAAAATACGAACTTCCTCCCATTATAAACTTTTAAACGCCTAATCTATATAAATGAAACTCTACTCTTCTCTTTCTTGAGTTGAGAGAGAGGCAAAAATGTTTTCTGTTTTGATTCTGCTATCATACATTCATACCAGTTTTTTAGATTATTTTTTTAACATGGTTCATCACTAATCATTTTCAATACTGGTACAGAATTCTTGAATTCTTTCTTGCAGATCCATGGTGTCAGCTTCTGCATTTTACACCTTCAACATCTTCACTGTTTAATCTTGATAATCTGATTCAAACGACAGCTACAATTCCCACATATCTTAGTCCAAAGAAATATCATCTATGGAGGAAGCACATCATGCCAATGATAGAAAACACCAATCTACTTGATTATAATCTGTAGATGGTGAAGAACCAAATAGAGCTCGACATCCAGTGGGGGAGTAGGCTTGAGTGCCTCTCCTATCATGAGAGATTTATTATCATCTTCTAATGAGTATGATAATAGTAGGACTTAGAAGAGGTATCTAGCATAGTAATTGGTCTATCCACAGCCCGTAATGTTTGGACATGTTTGGACAACTTGTTTGCTGACACATCAAAAGAGAAAGAGCTTCTCCTGATTCAACAACTTCAAGGGGTACATAATTTCCCAGTAGGCTGGAGCAAATATAGGATAAATTGGTAACAATCTACGTTTATGGTGGCCAAACCTCCCAATACCACATTTTCTCAGCTTGTCCATAAATCAGTGGCATATATAATATGGGCAGAAACGATGTCAATGATTCTCGAACTTAAATTGGAAGAGATATAATAAGTCGTAGGGGAGGAACATCTGGATTGTAGATCAAGAAGAAGCCTGATGGATGGATAGCACCTAATATGATGTAGAGAAGTGGGTGGAGGAGGCCTTTTCAAACAGCCACCGGGGTAGCATGCTCGCATGCTCTCCTTATTATTAAAATGATTGGTAGATAAATTCATCTTTAACAAACAAACAAACAAACAAATCCCTAAATAAAATAAAATCATGGGGAGGGAAATACGAAGGAATTAGAAATGGGAAAGTTGAAGAAATGAGATTGGGAACGAAAGAAGCGGAGTTTGACCGAATCACAGGGTTTAATGCAAAAAAGAAAAGAATTAGAAGACTTTACCTATATATAGATGTATAACTGGAGATGTCGCCGAGAACCTCGCCTGAGGCCGCAAGTTCCCCCCCGTCTCTGACTACTCACTCGGCTGCTAAACTTTCGTCTTCGATGTTCCCAAAAACAAGATGTCCTCTCTCTCTCTCTCTCTCTCTCTCTCTCTCTCTCTCTCTGGATCTTCTTCCTTAAAAGTCTAAGCCAAACCAAAATGGCACCTGTTATTCTGATTGTGATAATCAGACTCTCCGCCCACCCAACTTGACTGACTCACCTTTTTCTTTTCTTTTTTTCTTTTTTCTATTTTGCAATACTGACTCTTCCTCCCTCACACGCCTACGCGGCTACGCCCACTTTCTGCTTCAATATATTCACCCAATCCCAAAATATACATAATAAATTCAACCAAGCCAGGCGTTCTGCAAGTCAATTTCTCTATCCATCATCATCATCATCATCATCATCATCATCATCAATAAGCCACCCACCCTACTCTGCCTAAAACAATCGTTTTGTTAGTTTCAAGAGCATTCTTTGTTATACGAAATCCACCGTATACACACGTGATTATGGGGTCATCCGACTCTATGCTTACACGTGCGCTACGCATGAGGGAATATTCTCTCATCACTCTCTATTCACATCCAAATCTAACACCTGCCCACGTGCCGCAAGATTATGGACGACTTCAGCATCCTTGGAGCAACTCGATCCAGTTAGCCAAACTCTTTTTACTACGGTGAAAATTGCTTCAAATTTAGCCATATTTGCTCTAATGTGCAATTTCTTTTTGTTTTTTTCCTTAGCAACCAAACACAAGTCCCCATACACTTGTTGGACAAAAATAACTCCATGGGAAAGTTAATCTAAATTTGGTTCAACTTTTAGCTCATGTTATTTTTAGATGAGAAAATTGCTCTATCACTAGATAAGGACTTTTGCAACTTTGAGGCAAAATTTGGATTTACATGGCCAAATAGCTCTCCTTTGGATATGCTCTTACAATTTACCTTACAAACCTTACAAAAAACTAATCCAGAGGCAAGAGAGATGATTTTGAACAAAATTGCTTCCACTTGATAATCTTTGTATTGCAAATCATGAAGCTAAGACACCAATTGCTTGAGTCCACCATGATGGTTGTTCACAAAGAAGAACTAAGGAGGTTCGCTTACCCTGAGGTTGGCCACGTGAGGTGACGGGACGGCAAGAAGAGTGTGGAGCTGGAGAAGGAGAGACAGGAGCACCTTGAGATCTTGTCAGGAAAGGGGGGGTCAAGGAGGCGATCGAGGGTCGACCTTGTCCTCCGTAAATCTGGCTTGATGAGCCTTAACGTGGAGAGAGTGCAACCATCACTTCTAAGCCCCAAGTAGATGGGAAAAGTTAATGCTTGTCTTTGCATGTAGGTATAGGTATTTATAGGTGGGACAATGGGTGAGGTCCAAGTAGATAGCTAGGGACAGACCAATAGTGGAACTCTAGCAGCTGACTTGTATGTCAGGGCATGAGTTCCCCATTTAGTTGTCTCTATCAAGGGTATGGAATGCGATCTTGGGGATCTTTGACCATACCTGAACTATAGGGTTGTAGTGTGTCAGCATTGGCGTGATAGCCAATGCGACGGGTCGACAGTCGTATCCGTAGGTCGCGCTGCACTCTCCATGTGTCCGGAAACAACGTCGTCCTCAACTCGATCTCAAGGAGGTCAGGGCTAAGGTCGATCATAGGAACTGATGTCGATTTTATCCTCAGCCTTGGACGTTTCTCATGTCTTGCCCTCTAATCCACACTTTCTTGCTTTTTCCCATGTTGATGTTATGATGGTCGACCCAACCTTGGGGTTGACCCTACCCTTAAGGGTCGTTGTCCTAAGTTTGTGAGGGAACTCTATTACGGGATGGTTGTCGACATGGGTGAACGTGGTTTGACCCCTGTCTTTCTAAGAGAAGAGTCACAGGGAACCGCATGCTCTTATTTTTCGCTTAGGAGGGCGGGCATTCAAGGCGATGAGCATCCTAAGTAGATAGAGCATCTGCCCTGGGACAGACATCTTCGTCGAAGTAAGGTGACTTGACGAAGGTCGATCCCTGGAGGAGACGTTGGGTCACCACTGTCGAGGGAGTGCCCGAGGGGCAGTTTATCACGTGTCAAGGTTGACAATGATCTTTGGGCGTCGAGCCCTGTATGTGGGAGGTCGATGGATTCTCCCTATCAACAATGGTAATTGCCCAGATTGATATGATTCCAAGCCTAAAAAAGTGCAACAAAACAAGCCTAAGATTCGCACTAAGCCTGCATTTGGTTCACGGGAATGGGACCTCCCTTTTCCAAGGTGAATGGGAATAGTGTTTTTAAAAACCATGCCTATATTTAGTAAGCTGAGAATTAGTAATAGGATTACCAAAATATCACCACTTACCTTGTTTGGTTTGCGGGGAATAGCAAAGATCACTAGGCAACATTTGGCATTGAGAAGCACCAATACAAGAAACAATGGGTTTTTTTTTTTTTTTTTTTTTTTTTTTGGGAAAAAGGATCCTGAAAACTGTTTTTATTATCACAAATTCCAAATCACAAGATGCTATACCGATAGATCCCTCTAAGTCAATTAATAGCATATATTGTCGAATATACCCTATCCTTAATATCAGCTAGATTTTATTTTAGTTTTTATAACATTATCTGAATTAATTTGGTTTGTTTATGGAAGTTTTTTTATTAGAATAATATTCTTAACGGATTAGATTATGGAAGGTTTTTTTTTTTAATTTGAAATGAGATAAACTATATTTATGGATTGAAAGTTGAATAAGAATAATTTTAAAGTTTTGGTTCCGTTTTACAGATATACATGTATACATAGTTCAACAAAAACACAAAATATCAAAATATCCCAAAATCTAAGCTCGCATTTCAACCTAAAAATGCCAGAATACAAATACCATGTATACATGGCTGAACCAAACCCCAAAAAATAAAAAATTTCAAAGTTTTGATTTCGTTTTATAGAGATACATGTATATATGGTTCAACAAAATCCCAAAAAATCAAAACACTCCAAAATTTGAGCTCACATTCAACCTAGAAAGGCCAAAATACAAAATCTTCATGTTTACATTGCTCAAAAATACAAAATTTTCATGTATACATTATTAGGCCATGCCATAAACTCAAGGTTTTACCCCACACAACTTATCATTTCAACCCAATCATGAAACAAAATGATAATTTCAATATTTAATACCAGGAAAATACCCACATCGAAATGTATACAACCCCGAAATACCCAGGTAACGGAAAACTTCTTTTTACTAAAATAATCTATTGTCGGAATATATACAATCCCGTAATACCTAGAAAAAAAAAATGAAAAAACCCCACAATCTGGAACGGAAAAAAGAACTTACCCGTTTTCTCTATCGCCGTCGGTTTTTTTCTCATTGACGTGCCGAAGAAGACAACTAGAGACGTGTGGGTGATTGAATCATATGAAACCCTCACTATTCATTCATCTGAGCGTGGAAACGTGCTTGACCACAATAAACCCATATCCCTATTATTTAGTCGTGTTTTATAGTAACCAATTTAATTGGATTCTATGAGCCAAAATCTTGCAAAGATAGGTGAATATTTTTATCCTATTTTTAATAAAAGTATAAAACCTTTTTTTTTCCTTTTCGGTGGTGTTTCATGAGAAAGCTCTTCAAAGTTATTAATTTATTATATCATTTTCTCTACTTTCTTCAAGTGTTGAGCTTTACTTAAATGTCCTTTCGATTTCTATTAGATGTTCGGTTGCTATTAAAATTTATTTATTTATTTTATAGTGGTGTACATTTCCAGACCTGGTCAAGTGTTCTTATGAAACTGTTTAAACTAAAAAATAATAAAATAATAATAAATAAATAAAAGAAAGAAAGAGAGAGAGAGAGAAGAATAAGTCATATTCAAACCTTTTTTAGTGTTTAGAGCACCATCCAATTACTGCTATTCGGCTTCAATCTCAACATGACAACTATCTTCCCCATAGTTACTTAAATTCAACAAGAACGTAAATCAAGCTCTGATGCCAAAGTTTTTGGTTTCAAATATGGAGATTACCTTTCGCTTGACAAGGGGAGCAGGTAGGATAAAATATTGGCAGGTCACTACTGATGGGCGGCCCGTTAATGATGAAAAAGGGCATTAATGTAGGAGGAATACAATCGAATCTCTCCATTTCAATCCCTTTATGAAAGCTGAGGGATGAATTACAGTGCATATTACATGGTTGCTGCACTGCAATCAACTTGAATGATGTCTGAAAACCACATAAGAGAAGGAACACATAGCCTTGCAGCAATTATGGGAGAGGAGTGGCATTACTTCCACCCAAATCTTAAACTTTTAACTTAAAGATGGGGGGGAGGTGCTTAATCCACCGTTTGATTTTTAAATTACATATCCCACAATATTTACTTATCATGTCAACTTTAACTAAAGTGAGTACATGTGCACAGAATCGTTTCTGTATATATAACTTGACAACTTCTTGTAGGAAGCACAAGCCTAAATAGAGAAATGTTGGACCTTTCCTGCATCATTTTATACAGTAATTAATAATACAGGAGGGACTCTCCATGTGGAAGAAAACCAGCTTCCAGATCTTTCATAACATATATTTTTACCAATAAATAAATAAATTTATAAATCTTCAACAATCCAGCTCCGATGAATTCCCCTTGCTTTTGCATCTCTTAGCCACCATCCTTTTTTAATCTCTGGAAATCCAGTAGGCTAAACAAAATGCATGCCTCGATAAGGAACTATGTTCTCTGATTAAAGTGTGACTGCCCACAAACGGTGGCATCAGTAACTATCAATAGGGAATAATTACATGGATAAGGCTCCTTTAATTATTTTTTTTCTCCTATCAAATGCATGAGCAAAGCTTGTTTAAGGATTCCACTGTTATGCGCAACAAAATAAATTAATTAATTCAAAAAATTATAATAAGGTAAAAAAAAAAAAAACATATTGGACTGCAACAATCTTTATATCATTCCCAATACACTGCTGCTTGTTATCCACCCCTCGTCAAGCTTGCCCTGTTACAAAAAAATGATGCCCAATCAACGCACCTAGAAAATGAGGCCCAACATTAAACCATCCATTACTAGTTTACTACTCTCTTGGCTCTGCATGCCCTATTTTATGCAAATGAGGCTTGGCATTAAATTATCCCTGATTTCTCTCTTCGCTCTGCATACCCTATATCTTGAGACTGCCCAGTACATTAGCTAAATATACTTGAGGCTTTTAACTGACTGCAAAAGATTGTGCATCATCCGAGTCCACCTTCAGCTGAAAATAACGGATAAAAAATGATGGGGACTTCACAAATAGCAGCAATGTTTTATTAATCCAAACAAGAGCTGTCAATGGAAAATAAAACATACCAGCTTGAGATGGCTCAGCAAAGCACCATGTAATAGCTTTTTCAGCTTTTCACATTGATCAACCATGTGACCCAAACTGATCAATTCCTCAAGTTGACACCACAAACGCTCAATCAATGTGCATGGGAACCAAACTGCAGATGGTCGTTTCCGATGAATTATGTCAGCTGGTCTCTGCAATTTGCAGTATTCTTTAGTACACGACCAGCAGAATATCATTTAAACACAAGTATAAGAACGAATATATTAAAGGAGCATATAATGTTAAAACATTCACAGTGCCTTCAAATATCTCATGCAGACTGAATTGCCCATGTCTTTGCAAAGCTTTTGAGGTACAAATCCATCATCAAGAATGCACCATTCGAATAACAATAACAACATCGAAAAGAAAAAGACGAGAAAGAACCATAACCACAAATGATGGTAGAGGACCGGTTCCAGGTTTTCATGAAATTAAACCATGTCAAGTTTTTCCAGATCATTTGTGATGTCTCCCATATCCTGTAATGCTACCATTAAGGATGACGAATTTGTTATATAAAATTACAAATGAAACAATTCAATTTCCTTGAAATGTCTAAACAAGACCCATGTATGAGTGTCTACAGTTTTTCCACTTTCCAGTTGAAAGCGTTAAAAGGGTTCAATTGGGAATTGGAAGCAACAATTCAAAAATTCATTGACGTGTCTAAATTCTAACATCTATGAGTATCAATAAATATGTCAAATGATGTCTTAAAAAGTCAGAAATATGTTGACATATTGAGACGCTTACTGATATATTATTAATATCTGCAATACCATTGACCTAATAATGATACCAATAAACACTTACAATATCACCAATGATAAATATATTTGCTTGCAATTAGTTTAATTATATTCATTCGTCTAAAAGCTTCATTGATAATTTGTGGTACTAATGTTAAAAGGTAGACTTAGAATTAATATTTGTATCAACATTTGTGCCTTCTTCGAATCTTTAAGGCCCTTTACAATTCAATTTTAGCATCAGTAGTATCATTTTTCTTAATTTTACGTACCTTCTCTCCTTTCTTACTTTCCTTTTTTATTGTTTTGATACTGAGGAAATTAAAGGCACAAGGGTATTAAACAGCTGCAGCTACTTTTGCAACATATTAGTTTAGAATTTTTACTATTATATTAAATTTAGATGTAGGAACCGGCACATGAATGACGTTTAATTAGTAGGTATATGAATTTTCAAACAATATGAGTTCTACAACATTACAAGTCTTCTCTATTTATTAATGTTATTAACATTTCCTAAGTTTAATTGATAATTTCCACAATTTCTTCAACAGACATCAATATCGACATTGATATATCCATAAATAATATTTCTATTTTGGAATCTAGATATGTCCATCAACATTACCATTTAAGATCTCGCTTGGATACGTAGAGACCAAACATTCAAAACAACATGAAGTTATCTTGCCCTACTAATCATCCTTTGTTCAGTCAGCAAATATCTTGTAAGCACTAAATGGGTCTTGAGGAAGGATTAAGTATTCTTGGAAACTGGAAGACGATTCTTTAGGCATCATTTCAGGGATAATGAAGGAAATAATTTTCTTACAGATGCAACTGGATTCCATAGTTTAGCCAGAGAAATGTGCGCGGGTAACTGTTGTACATCTCTCTCTCACATTTCCAAAATTGAAATAATGGTGTAAATTCTATGAAATTTAGAAAGTTTTATAATTATCATGGACAAAACAAATAGACCCACAGGAATGCATATAAAATCCATGGTGGCTTTTGTAGCATTAAGAAAATGCATATAAAATCCATGGTGGCTTTTGTAGCATTAAGAAAGTTAAGATATAAAAGAAAAGACAGCAATTCACCACTGTTGCAAAGGATTTCATATACTCAAGCAGCAGATTTGTAGCTTCTGTATATCGACCATAATCAATATATATCCGAAACAAGGATGCAGGGTTTGATTCTTGGCCAGCCATCCCCCAAGTTCTTTCCTTTTGACCACCCTGTCACAACCCATCAAAAACTCACAATTGCCATTATCTAATCGAAATGTGGCAAGTTATCCATCTTGTTTAAAAAATATAAATAAATAGCTCTAATGTGAAAGGACAAATTATATTGCACAGAAATGTGAAAGAGACAATGTTGATCCAGTTGTAAATAAGATTCAGTATGACCCAGAACAATGCAAAAAATAGACCAGTTTTTGTAAGTTCTGAGACACTTTCACAGGTCCATTGAGGGTATTAACACAATATTTATATCTGCTCACCAGGGTGATGTTGAGGAACAAAAAGAGTCAGTTAATCAGGTTTACTGATGAGTAGGTGATAGAGATATGAAGCAGAAAATTGTCTGGAAGGCTGCATTAGGTTTTGATGTAGGAACAAAACTTTTGAATCCCGATTATAGGTGACAATTAGAGTTTCATGCTTAAAAAAAATACTTTGGGGACGAAGAGTCACATCACAGGGAGACAAATAAATGTCAGGAGAACAATTTTATGGTGAAAGAAAACTTGCAGAACTCAAGCAAAGGCATATTCAAAGAAAGGTACGTCTCAAAATACCCCAAAGCAGAGATGGATTCAAAAGCTGAGAACTAAAATTCTTGTAGACTTGAGGATGGCTTTATCAAATGATTTCAGAGAAAATGAGATTCCAAAAGAAAGGAGATGCCGCTCCTCAATGGAGAAAAAAAAAAGGAACTTCTCATATAATCCACAATAATGTATACCCTGAACAGGCATTTATTTTATTTTTTTTCCCGCATTTTGTTCCTTTTTCAACTACCAGGCTTTGTTGTGGGTCTTAAATGTTGTCTGTCCACTTTATTCTGGATTTTTTAGCCCCTTGAGCCATCTTCTCAGTGGTTCAAGTCCCCTCCTAGTAAGATCATGCTTTCTTGCATACCTCTAAAAGTTCTTTTGTTTTTTTTTCCTTGATAAAAAATTAAACAGCTAGGTTAATCAACAAAAATGCCCCTGCATAATTTGTTTAATGGATAGCTGAATAAATCTTGACACTTCAAGGTGAATCATCATATTTTTTAAGACCCACTCTGATTATTTTATTTCTAGCTAGAACAATTACCTTGAACGTATGAACCAGCCAAAGAGGCAATTCCATTTGAGGATCCGTACGAAGAAGAGTTTCGGCAACAATTACGGGTAATCTGGCATGAAAGCCTTTATATTTTTCCTGCAATTTATGAATATTCATGAGAAAAAAATAATGGGGAAATTAATTATTTGCAAAAAAGATAAGAAATAAAATACAAAAATAATAACTTTCATGGTTGCTTTGGATCCTGAAAAACTTAAACATTCTACTGAACGATCGAATTTTGAGATATGATAGGATCGAGTTGAATCAACTTGTATACACAGTGATCCAAATTTGAATCTGAATCTGACAGACCCTATATTGTTTCATCTGGGTTTAAATCTGTTTGCAGATTTGAAAATCTGGATTCAATTTGAATACTAATAAGGTTATTGTATCTTATTATATAGCATTTGTTAAAACTTAAAATTATTGTTATATGACACATATATAGAGTGATGGTCCTTTTGCAGTATCTTGGGTAAGATTTACAACTGGTTCATGCACAAGGACAGTTGGATTTCATCGAACAGTCCAAATATGATGAAGCATAAGGAACATCTAATCAAATTCAACGGTCATGATGTAAACCCTATCTGGGATCCTAGATAGGATCACTTATATATATATATATATATATATATATATATATATATAAACCTATAATATTTAATAGGGCTTAGTTGGACTCGTCCAATTATAATAGAAGATCTCAAGCTGGATTTAAATTCAAACCGATAAATGTAAATGAGTCTCGTAATAGAATCTTAATCATATCGAATTGGGTTCCAATCCAGATCATGATTTGACCCGGTGGCAGCCATACTCCTGAATGTATCAAACAATTATGCTAAAACATAAACTAAAGAAAGGGAAATAGCTGGAGTGCATGCCCTCTTTCAGCTTCATTCAGCAATTGAGGGACAAAACCTCTTCCAACTCTACAGTTGGAACATACAGAAAACTGATTATGTTTTAGTGGGATGTTTGGAACACTACAGCACAGTTGCTGGAGCGAGAAAGCTGTTTTTTAGTTTAAGGTTTGCATCTCCACTTAATGACCCCTGAGAATGATCACAATCCCTATGCTAATTTTATCAAAATAATCCCCAAGCTATAATTCTGGCAACTGCAAAATCAACTCATCCTAAATATATCTACCCTCTCAACCAAGACTCCTGTAGTCCTGTTTCTTATAACTTCACTCCAACCATTAGCAAATAAAGCACCATATAAGAGGTTATATCCCAATAGCCAGAACATAAACAGCTCTAGATATAAGAGTTGAAGATACAATCTATCAGCCAAAAAAATAACACAATACAACTAATTTTAACAACTAGTCAAATAGTACTTCCAAACTCTCATTCCAAGGACTTCACCTGAAAGATATGGTTAATTCATCTATCAAAATTTTATAAGTCAATACTTCATCATTCACTATAAGATACATAGTAAGTCTGGAGGCCAATCCTTTTATAAAATTTAGAATAAAGGAAAAATAACTTTTGGGAGAACTAAGAAAGCTGAATAAGTTAAAGAATACAGAAGATACGAACGAGATAAAGCTCAAGTGTCTCCCACTGATTGTTCCTCTTAGATTGCTGATTTGAAGGACCCATATCAGGCGAACCATGAATAACCACTTCATCCTTCGATGATGTCAACAAAAGACCATGTGTTTTGAAATCATTCCTGAAAGTGAGAAATCACATTATGCATTTAGAAGTCATGGGGCCGCATAGAATATTCAGTATAAAATTTTAAACCAGGACTAAGAAATGTGTGCTTCAAAGGAAAATGAAGAGGCCAAAGCCATTATAACACAGTGGTGAGGGTGGGGGATAGGGGTTTGATTCTTATCATTGACATAAAAAATGCAAATGAAGAAAAGTGGAACACAATAAATAAGAAGGTGATGTGCAACCAAGAGAGAGAAATAAGAGAATAGAGAAGAGAAAGAAAAGGAGAGAGAACAAGAGAGGAGAAGAGAATAGAATAGAAGAAATTTAGGGAAAGAGAGAAGAAATTAGGGGGAAATTAATAAACCTAAACTATTAAATGAAAATTACATGAATAAAAATAAAATATTCAATTGTCATAAATCCCTGCTATATGATTTGCACCATTATCCCCATGTTGGAGAGAATTAGCCAAGTCTTCATAGTTAATTGACATTGCGACCAAAGACAAATATACAAAATTTCAAGATAGATGAATGAAGGAGTTTTCCTACTTTTACTTTTTTTTTGGTTTAGGGGTAAAAGGGGAAACTAAATAAAAGGGGCAAAAAGGGAATTAATAAAATCAAGAGGGCAAAAGGAATAAACCAGATAGAGAGGGGCCAAAAAGAAACTTGACTAAATAAAGAGGGGCAAGGGTAATTAAACCAAGGGGTTTGGGATGGTGATAAATCAAATAAAAGTAAACTACAAAGAAAAAAAAAACAGGAAACAGAAAATTCTTCTACGAGAGAGTTCTGGGCGTGTTCCAACATTGATGCCTGCAGGCAGCGCAACAAAGGGCTTTAGGGCCACATTTCGAATTTGGGAATATGAATGTATGGCTGTAGTTGGGTTCGAGAAGAGATGGGTTGTGATTTTAGTATGGCTGGGGCTTGATTTTGCTAGCGCAAAGGTGTGAGATTGCTGTGACAGTGAGGGATTTGACTGGTTGCTTGCGATGTTGGATGCTTGGAACAGACAACTTGGTGCAAAGTCGGACCAAACCTAAGACAGCTCCACACGTTTGTCCAAGACACATGGGACCTCAAACACTTCGTTTTGTTCTTGGACAGTCCCCCAAGTATGAACGGAAAGTTGATGTCTTCATAGACAAGGTGCAATGAATCCGCTATGGAAAGGTTACTGGAATTCAACCTGTGTGTTCTGTGGGTTATGGGTTTTGTGTGGTGGTTGTATAGGGTGCAATTGGCATTGTTTTGATTATTTAAGGCTGATTCAACAGTGGTTTGGAGGCTGTTCTGTTCTTGCTTCTTGCTTTCAGTGGAGTGGTACAATGAATTCCTTTGATGGTTGGATCGTGGTTAGGCTCTAATACCAATTGATGTGAAACCAAGAGAGAGAAAGAAGAGAGGAGAGAGAACAAGAGAGGAAAAGAAACTAGATCAGAAGAAATTTAGGGAAAGAGAGAGAAGAAATTAGGGGAAGAGAGTGACAAAATCTAGGGGGCTGTTTGAGAAACCAGAAAACCAGTCCTACCAGACACGGTCCAGATTTTTTAAATGCTGTTAGGTAACCTTCAACTAATCAAATATCCGGTTTTTTATCATCCTTATTTTCTCCTCCTCCTCCTTCTTCTATGATTGGAACAAGTGGAGACATTAAAATTTTCAAGTGTTTAAAACATAGAAAGTTTCATCTTTTTGTTTATCCCTTTTCTCCTCTTATGATAGATGTAAATCTCTTGTGATAGATCTGAACCAAACAACGTAAGCTTAAAAACCAAGTTGATATTGAAATCCTACCAAACAACTTATAAATCAAAATCAGTTTAGTTCAAAATTAGTTTTGATATAAACTAGAAAACCTGCCTGGTCCAAAACCTGAAACTCCCAAATAGGCCATAGGAATTAGGAGAAGGAGAGAGAGAGAGAGAGAGAGAGAGAGAGA
>JAESVK010000164.1:332192-358992 GCA_017140935.1 Hamamelis virginiana
GGTTGTGTATCAATAAAAGTGAGTGAAACAATTCTCCAAAAGTTTCAATAAGTAAATTAAAATAACATCGTATCAAAAGTGATCAAGCATATCATCAGTCGGACACCAACCCCCCCCCCCCCCCCGGGGCTCCAGCAAGGCCACAGTGCTACACATGCGTGACAGAGAAAAGGACAAAAGAGAGAAAAAAACATAAACATAAAATTAAAAACCCCACGTGCATATATGGAAACCACCACAACTACAAAAAGTGCCTTCATCTGGCTCCACTGCAGTCAACAGCAAACTAGAAAGGAAATTACCATCCTTTGGGCCACTGCCATCATCTGCCAAACCACAATGTATTGCCCTCACAATATGGTGGAACACAAATCCAGCGAAGTGTTCCAAACTGTAAGAGCACGAGATTCTGAGGCTATGTTTGGTACCCCTTCTAGAGGCTGAAGAAGCCCATTTGGGGGCTGGAAGCCCTTTCTCAAATTCTATGGGACATTTGGCAACATCCCGAAAGGTACTATTAAGGACATGCTTTTCTAAAATGATCATTTTCAAAAAGTTAGGTAGGGTAGATTTTAAAATTTCGTTTGCGGGAATTGACCTGCTAACTTAAATGATTTTTATTTCTCTGGACATCTTTGTCCATTTCATCTTCTAAAATGGAAAAAGGGTCCCTATTGTCTTATCATGGAAGAACCATGTCCTGCTTCTATTTTTTTATTTTTTATTTTTCCTTTTTCTCATCCTTCTCTCCCTGAGATCAAAATCTTATTTACTGTTCTTCGTAATCTGACTTTTATTGATTAAGGCAACCGAGGCCAAATATGATGTTTCGTGGTTGTATGCTGTTTATGTGGGTGAAGAGGACAGGTTTAGGTCAGGTTTAAGGTGGCAGTTACGGAAGTCATGGGTTGTGATCTGGTCATGCAAAATATGCCCATGCTTGGGTCATATTATTGGAGTCGGCTACAGCAGGTTGAAGGTGGTATTGTGATGTGTGTGTGTATATATATATATATATATGGATATCTTTGTAATTTAACTTATTATTTCTCTATTGTAAAGAAAGTGGATGACCTAAACTTTAGGCATCTAATTTTCTTCTCCAATCATTATCTTTCATCGGTCAACTTACATTTCTTCTTGGTATCAGAGCCAAAACTTAACCCTAACCCTAAGTCTAAACTGACCATTAACAAAAGGCAAAATAACTCCATGATTGAGTGAACAGCCACACCAGATCCAACCCCAACAGTCCACCATACACCTTATCACATGGTAACAGACCCTTCACACAGCAGCAGCCCCTTCACTACCACGCATGACACCTGCGCCCCTTGGACCCTGCTGGTTATGGCTGCCGGACACTAAGGCTCTGGCGCACCACTAAGGACCACTGGCAAGGGACGCCAGCCTCCGGCGAGTTAGCTCCAACATCCAGCAGTCTCCGGCGATGGTTCCGGTCATCTTCTTTCCCTGCCTGCATTAATTTTTTTTTTCCAAGTTTTGGGTCAGTTCCCTCTCAAGTCTCAATAATGACTTATATGAGGCATTTGGCTTGTTTACACCTCATATCTGATATCTCTCTCTGAGTGTGATTTCAACTTACTTGAAGGCTGCCACGTCCTCGCCTATCTCTGTCCAGTGAGATGTGTCCCTGTTTTGGTCGCATTTAAGCCATATTTTAGTGGTTCTTTGCTTAAATCTTCTTTGGCGGATGTGCTTACCCACCCAATTTCTCGTTTTTGTGAATTTGCTCCTTTTTTGGACCTATGGCATCCTCTGAATCCACTGCAGCATCTACAGTTGATTTAATGTCTAAAACTGGGGCTCCTACTCAACGGATTACTTGTGAAAAATCAGATTGCAATAATTTTCCTTCTTAGTCTCACTCAGTAAAATTATATTTACGCAGTCGTGGTAAACTTGGCATCTTGACTGGTTCCACTCCTAAAATTGATCCCAAAGAGGCTACTTTTACATAATGGGAGAGTGATAATTATGCAGTGTTGGGTTGGCTTTTTAATTCTACGAAGGCCTGGATTTATCATATGTTTATGTATCACGAGACCGTTGTTGATTTGTGGACAGCTCTCATTGAGATGTATGCCCATCCTCATAATGATTCTCTGATTTATCA
Organism: Hamamelis virginiana; assembly: GCA_017140935.1. Lineage (NCBI taxonomy): Eukaryota > Viridiplantae > Streptophyta > Magnoliopsida > Saxifragales > Hamamelidaceae > Hamamelis > Hamamelis virginiana. The sequence goes on from JAESVK010000164.1 coordinate 334,330, forward strand.
GCTTTACCGGGATATGATGGATATTATTAGTTAAACATGGAAATTTTCAGCGAAACTCCGCAAACTAATAAATTGAACTATAATACACAATCTAGAATCAAAATATTTCAAATTTATTGTTTATAAGACAAGTTTATGTTGTAGGGGGTATAATAAAGTGTGCCGCGCTAGGCAAAATAAATTACAAATTTCTACAAAGTTTACATTAAAATGTTACATAACATAAAAAATTTAAAATATATATCATTTACAAAATAACAAATGAATAAATCAAAAATCTTGTATACAAAAGAATCTCCACCTTAGACTGATATTTCGGTAAATATCAGTAAAAATATTTGAGTCTAATATTGTATCGATACCGGTATAAGGATATATCGGAGATATATCGAGGATATCGGAGACATTTTAGTCCATGCATTCAAGTAATGTTCCTCCCAAGATGACAAGAAGAGAAAACAATCTAATCCAAACATAACCAGATCAACCTTATTATTTGGCCAAGCAAAGGACCCTCCCACTACAGTGATGTCAATAAAATTGTGATGGTTAATGAACTCTGAGAATTCCCTAGCCCCTAGTGCCTCCCACTTGACAAGGGAAAGTCCCAAATGCTTCTAACAAACTCCTTGTTGACCGTTTTCATCTTCTTTCCTGAATAGTGAATAGTAGCAATATCTATCTTCCAATCTTTTAAGGCAATCTTCACAACCCTTCATCTGTCCTCTGAATTCAACCCCCTCACATTCCATGAGATAACTTTAAAATTCATTGTAGCGATGACAATGAATGAACGCCCTTCCCACTCATACTATTACCCGTCACTTTTTTTATTTTTTTTTACCTGTCATCTGAACTCCACCATCTTCTATCAAAATAATGGAATATTCAAGCCTCTTTAGCTAACTTGCTGACATCTCACTCGGGCACTTGTAATTCCATACCGAATTGGGGATCTTTCTGTCTCCATCCCTTTTCAATAGCTGAAAAAAGGTAAAAAGCCTCTTCTTCAAAACCCTCATAAGAGAACCCCAAATATTTACTCAAGCCCCTGATTCTCCTCAACACCTAATCTAATGCCTCGCCATTCATAAACTGTCTACTGATTCCACTTCAATAACAATGGAGGCCCTTCTATCAAGTCCCTATGTCCGAGTCTTACTACTATCATTGATTCACACCTTAATGGACTGCCACAAAAATCCACATCTTTGAAACCACAAACCTGAAACTAAATAAAGCTTCCATCCATATCACCACTCATTACACTCATGCCCTCCTCTTGTTGCTGAGGTTGAAGGGTTTGGGTATGATATTATGTGTCAAGTCTAGCAAAAACCATCGCATAAGGTCGAAACCCAATCGCCTTTTATGAAGTCCTAGCAACAACAGTAAACAAGGTTTTGTCCTCTTAATTCTGCAACGATCTTCGTGTTGCATCAAAGGGCATTCTTTCAGTTTCCAATAGTTCATTGCCATAAATTTTTTCAAGAAATACATACTTGTCTAATGACAAAAGATAAAAGTGAGACAACGTCACCAAGAAGCTAACATTTTGATGAATCCTGAAGTTAGAAGAGGAGGGGAGAGGGAGATGGGGGTGGGGGAGAGAGAGAGAGAGAGCATATATGAAAATTATTCCTGAAGTTAGAACCTGAAGCACTTACATAAAAAATTTTAAAAAAATCACTGATATAAAAACATTAAATATGAAACACGATTACCAAATTGAAATGCCTGCATTTATGAAAATGCAATAGAACAGAAGAAAAGGAGAAATACCACAATGTATTTTGCATATCACAAAACAATTTAAAGGCTTGTCAGTTATTTTGGAGATACATACCGCAGTACGTCTATACAAGATTGCTAAAGGAATTATACTTGAATCATGGTTAGCTTCACCCACCCATAACCTTACAAATGTAGCTCCTGAAAGTAGAAGATAGAAGTCAACGTTAGAGAAATATAAAATTTATACATAATAAGTGCTAACCCTTTGAGAAAGCTCATAAATGTTATTATAAGCATTGGTATATAAGAACATCAACTGAATAACTATCTGAACATGCTTCACAGGTTTTGCAGTGAAAATGGATCATGCCAAAATTTAAAATTGTAGAAGAATGAAATCCACCCTGTCCCACATCGCCTAAATGAAAGGCTTGTTATTGCTTCATATACCTGTATTGGGCCCTCGACCTACAAGCTTAGGCTTTTAGGTGGGAATGGAAACTTAACATAGTATCAGAGCATTGGTTATCCACGTGACAAAGCCCAAACGAGCCTGCACGTGAGGGGGAGTGTAGAAGAATGAAATTCACTCTATCCCACGTCGCCTAAATGAAAGGCTTGCTATAGCTTCATATACCTGTATTGGGCCCTCCACCTACAAGCTTAGGCTTTTAGGTGGGAATGGAAACTTAACAAAAATAACCGCAGGGATTAGAAGCTCAAAACAAGAATGTATCCATAAGTATAACAGTCATAAAGCATACCATTAGAATATAATGTTTTAAATGGATGTCCTACGAGCAACATATCATTTCTATACTTAACTAAGGAAGCAAAATTATAAATAATAATATACTAAATAAAAACAAAAATTATAAACTTGGCATTCTATACAATAAAAATTCTTTAAAAGCAGACCTACTTAATTCCTTTGAGTGATGGTCTTCATCCAACTTTACACAACTATTCTAAGCTTCCACAGCACAAATCTCACTGCATCAATCCACTCTACAATGACCAAATTCACTTAACATCCATGTGGTTTCAGATCTTTTTCAGCACATCTGTAACAGTTTCTTTTTACTTTTTTTACTTTTTTTTTTTTTTTTTTGGATAGGCAACAATTATTTCATTAAGGAAGAGGACAAGATGTCCTACTTTACAAAGGCGAAAAGAAATATAAACAAAACAAACTACACAATAAGCCCCTACTCACTCACCGAAGCCCAATTTCCTATAATAGCAAACAAAGGGATCCCCTTAAATTCCTTAGTAGTGGAAGCCCAAAAAGAATCAAAAAAACATATTCTTTTCCAAAGACCATCAAAACTATCAAATCTATCCTCAAAAATACGAGCATTCCTCTCACTCCAAATAACCCAAAAAATGGCTAAAACCACACATCTCCATAATACTAATGCCTTTTTAGACAATCCAAGAGCCCGAAACTCTATCTCCAACATCGCCGAAGAATAAGCTGGAGCCACCCAACATATATCCATAATCCGAAACAACCTCTGCCATAAAGCAATAGCAATAGAACAATGTAAAAACAAATGATCCACATTCTCGCCATCATTTCTGCACAACACACACCACTGAGGGGAAATAGACAAACCAGGATACCTCTTTTGCAGCAAGTCGTTGGTATTGATCTTCCGAAGAGCCAAAGCCATGCAAACACCTGAACTTTTAGAGGCACTTTTGCTTTCCAAATCAATTTAGAATGACCAAAAAGAGCTAATGAAGAAGGATCACTGCATAATACATCAAAAAAGGATCTACAAGAGAAAATCCCCGAAGAATGAGCAATCCACTTTCTCCTATCTTGAAGTGAAGGTCTCAAAACCACCCCTTCCAAAATAGATAACAATGAGGATAATTCCATGATTTCCCTATCATTGAGATTTCTTTTACTAATTCAATTAACCTCTTGAAACCAATTGCTATTAACATAAGCAGCTTCCATCGGTTGTGCTATAGCACTTCACCCACCAACAGGGACAAATCTGAAAAAAAAATTCTTCGGATGGGCCAAAGTGAATATATTATAATTTTTGCCACGGCTCATGCAACCAACATCCTTCTCCATGTCTCCATCCTTGTGCATTTTTCCCCAAGAATAAGAAATTAATCACTTCAGTTACCAGGAAAGGGGGACAGGTATTTACGAGGAAAACCATTTCCGTATCCAAAAGAATGATTTCAAAATACGGAAACACATGGAGAACAAATATAGAACTTCCCACAAAATTGCGGGACAACAAACTGTGGAAGAAAGTGGAAATCACAACAGAAGCAACAATTGAAACTTCCTGTTTTGGAGAAGGAACAAGCTTTGAAAGAAATGAAAATGAGGGCATTTACTCCTCACACATTTATTGTCTGCCCAAGATAAAATTCATTTGCTCACCAATTCCATCATAATTTCCAGCATGTACTCTCTTAAGTACCCTACTCATTTTCCATGTCAAGCAAAACAGGAATTGGGTTCCCTACTTTTTGCCTCTCAAATCTGCCCCTGCTGATGCTGCACTCTCTCTCATGGCTCCCTCCTCCTGCACTCACTCTCTTTCTCTCTCTCTCTCAGCTCCCCTCCTGCGGCACTCTCTCTTGCTGCACACACTCTCTCTCAGACCTCCCGAGTTCTCTGTCCATTCATGGCCAGACATGGAGTTTTGGGCTTATTTGGATTCTTTGGCTTGCTGGTTTGAATTGGTTTGAGTTTGTTTTGGTTAGCTGCATTGTGTTGATATGATTTGGGTGATTTTAGCAAGGCCAATTGACTTAGGATCGCTTTATATTCTTGAATTCGCACTATCACAGAAATTTTCTTTGATAAATTTTACCATGGCAAAAGAAATGGTTAAGGCTATCACTATCCGATTGAATGGAGATAACTATGCCTATTGGTTTAACGTTGTGAAGAATTTTCTTCTTGGTAGAGGGCATTGAGGATATGTAACTGGGACTTTCTCTAAGCCTAGTGACACCAAATCCGAAGGATACAATTTGGCTCTAGTCAACTGGGAGATGGAAAATGCACAAGCCCTTAATTGGCCTCATTACTCCATGGAACCAAGTATTGGACAAAAAATTTCCAAGTTTGACGAAACAAAAAAACTTTGGGATTATCTGAAAGGTCTTTATTTGGAGTCTAATTTTGCCAATAAGTATGAACCAAAGATGTCAATTCGGGCAGTGACTCAAAAAGACAAATCGATTCAAGAGTTCTATAATGAGATGACAGAGTATTGGGATCAATTCGCATTTATGGAGCCCCTGACTTACAAATTAGAGATAGTTATATTAAATATCGGGAGGATCAATGACTGGTGCAATTTCTTATGGCTCTCAGAACTCAGTTTGAATCACTTCGAGGACCAATCATTCATCGTGTTCCCTAACCTACAGTTGATGTTGCGGTCCGTGAACTCATTGCAGAGGAAACACGTTTACAGATGACTCTTTCTGCTCATCCACAGTCAGTGTTTGTTTACTCTCCACGGCAGGTTCCAGTGTTACTTAACCCCCTCCACCTCTCCCACACATATCACAGGGAAACCTAAGTCTTGGGTTGCAGTTGATGAGTGCGCTTTCCATCATCAGAAAAGCCATTGGAAGTCTGCTTGTCCTTGTCTAGCTTAACAGTATCGTCGCAATCCCCGTCCATCTGGTTCATCTTCTCGCCCTCATGCAGCCCTCGCAGTCCCTTGCCACACCTATTAATGTTTCAATGTTCCAAGTTGTTAAATGAATCATTCTCATATACAAACTTCTTTACCCATACCCGTTTGGCCGTTCATTAAAGTGTGAGAACCCTTGCCTATGCAATGCTACTAGGAATGCCCCAATCATTTCATATTTGAATTCATGTTCATAAGGTGTGACTAAGTTTTACATTAGCCATCTACCTACCACAACTCTCTTCTTAGTCTGAGCTTAGGACCAATTGTGGAAAAATATAAGGCACTAAACATATACATACAGATCTCACCATTGTTAGAAGCTGCCTATAAAAAAAGTCATTAATCAATTGCGAGTAATTGGGTCTACAACCCATGCTTATATAGATAGCCATAACTCCTACTGACTAAATTCTACTCCTAGTCAAATTAGGACTCTTACTTACCGAGTAAAAGACTCCTACTGACTAAATAAGACTCAAACTAACTCAAACAAGGATAACAATTGACTCATAACCAAAAGCCTACAAACTTTAACACCAAACAACTCTAATATCCCTAATCTGTAAAGTTAAAAAAATATCACTAAAGCAGGAATTTTCAAATTTCGCCAAATTTAAGAAAGCTAGAATCAAGTATATTTAACCATATCCTGCAAACATACTCCTCTTCACATGGCAAATACGGTGAAGAGATAGTCGCGATGGTGTCCATGCGGCCTTTAATAATCTTCAAAATGTCATCTTCATTATAGTTTCTGTCCAGAAATTCCATCAATATATATTTTAAAAGTTTCAGGCACTTTTTACCCTTACATTTTTCCTATCCCAACCTTAATAGATCTATGAACCTTAGTACCCTTCTCCCACCCTATAAACCTACAATCACAAGCCTTACCCACCACAACCAATTACAAGTGCTAGCGGTAAACATAAACTTTATACTTTAGTAAGTTTAGAACAAAAGTAAATTTGAAAATCACTTTTCCCCTACAAATCTTTTCTCAATTGAACCCAAAAAAGTTAACACTAATGATATGCTTCAAGTTAGATGACCTTAAAAAGCCTAAATTCCTAATTTACGTATTATGTACAAAAAGAATAGTAATTAGGCTGACTACTTTTCCACTTTATTGTCCAATTCTCTAAGGCTGTTTGTTTAGATTAGTATATACTAGTTCGGAGGGCCTAGCCCAAATTTCCTCAATGATTGAGACATGTTCCAATCATCTTAGGAGGGGACCTGGTAAGATTCTGAAGAGGTTTTTTTCTTCTTCGTCCCTTCACTAGTTTTATATGAATGGAAAGAAATGCTAGCATATTCAATCAGTTAAGCCATGTTAAATCCATTTGGAAAAGAATCACATTAATTCCAGTCGCTGGGCTTCTCTGACTACAAAATTTGAGGGGTGACTCTTACTTCTACCCTTATGGATTGGAACAAACTATAATTCCCAACCCCATTTAACCATCATAAAGGAGTTGGCTCAAGGTGGCCAATTAGGAGTGTGGTATCAAATTCAATTTTAGCAGTTACTTAATTTAGGGGGTATTATATTTTGAGAGCATATGGGCAATATTAAATTTTGCTTTTCAAACCTAATGTCCCTAAAGTACGGATGTTGCTAAAAAAGTAAAAAGGCTAAAAGTGGGCCCTCCATAGGGCTTCTAACTTCTAGAGGGGGGATAACTCTTTTATGATGGTTACATGAGAAAAATCAATTTCCCAAGGGCCATGGAGACATGCTCATTTCCTTCATGAGAAAGTCAACCTCCCTCCGCCTACCCAAAAAGAAAAAAAACTAGACGCAACAATCAGCTAGCTCCAAAGCAAACTTTTTAGCAAATAAAGGAGTAAATTCTTTGCAGATTTTTAACAAATATTTTATTCTTATATATATATACACGAAAATGAAAATGAAAATGAAAAAAGGTAAAAATAGAATAAAATTGTCTCAATATCTACCCTCAAAACCACTTAAGGTTTTAAACTTGAACTTAGGAACATTACCCCCTAACTTCAACCAATGAAATATCAAATACTGTTTAACCAAAATGGATCCAAGCAGAAGTTTGATGATGAACATAGAAAGTTCGCAAATGATTATGAGCTCAAAATTTTGGCATATGACAATTCATGAGCAGATTGGACGTATCAAGAATCTAATCCTTGAAATCTAATCCTTTAAGGCAATTACTCTAAGGATGGGGCAGTGTGGAAAACAATAGAGAAAGAAAAGAAAATTAAAGAAATAAAAAATGTGATAGAAATTGCCTGCAAATGTCGGAGTGCTCATGGTATGACTGAAAACCTTGCTATGACCAAAGAGATCCCATATTTGTAAGATCCCATCCAAATGAAGGACAAAAACAAGTTTTTTCCCATGCACCTCTGATATTACCAAATCCTGCACAGCCCCTACCACTCTACCCCTGCATTACAAGTTTTAAAAACATGCATTCAGTCAAATCACAAGGGAAACAAAACGATGATAAAAAATAAAAATTCATAATTACATTTCTTGAATTGGGAACATCAATAATTCGGAATTCAGAATTTTAGCTTTCAAGAAATGATCAAGTATATAAACTGGACCGGGTGTTCAAAGAGTCTGAACTGCCTCCCTCCCTCCCTCCCTCCCTCCCTCCCCTCTCACCAATCAGATTACGAACATCTCTGCAAATTGATCGGCAAGGCATCAAAAAAAATTTATTTAGGCACTAAAAATAATAGATTTTCAGAAGTTCTTCTCCCCATTTCAATTTTAAAGCCTATGTTTTCTTCGGTTTTTTAATCGACCTATCTACTATCTTCTTCTTCAACAAGGGTCGAGGCCTAACAGCTCCTGCACCCCTAGTCGTAAGGGGCCTTGAAAGCCATAATTTGCTTGTTTATAACCAAACCTTAACCATTAAAACACAGCAATAATCCTGTTTAATTTGTTTGAGGCGTTAAAGATGCATCTGTTATCATTAATAATAGGTGGAATTGTCAGCTCCATCGACCTTTGCATGCAGCTGGGTACTTCTTGAACTCACAATTCTTTTATACAAACCCATCTATTGAGCAAGATGCAGAGGTGATGGAAGACCTCTACAACTGCATACAAAAATTGGTTCCCTCCATTGACAAGCAAGATAGATTACTAGGGAGCTGACAGTGTATAAGAGAGCTGAGAGTCTCTTTGGGCATGGCATGGCTATCAGACAACGAACATCCAAGTCTCCTGGTAAAGTCACTAAAGTATTTTTTTTAACCTGTAATTTTATAATTTATGAAAGGTTACTAATTATAGTTGATGTTAATTGTAAATAGCTGAATGGTGGGCTTCATTTGGATCTTCAACTCCAGATTTGCAAAAATTTGCCATCAAAGTTCTTAGCCTCACTTGCAATGCATCGGGTTGTGAAAGAAATTGGAGTGTTTTTGAACATGTAAGTGAATGTTCTAATGTGTCTAAAAATTTAACCTTATAAAGATCGTATTGATTCTTATCAAAGAAAGACAGGATTAACTGAGGCTGTTCAAACAGGCACAGGTCAACTAAACGGTATTCCCAATTGGGGGGACCGAGGGATAAGTAATTCGACTCATTCACATCCAGATCATGAATGTTTGGAATCCATATTATGCAAGGAGACATTGATTTTGCTAATTCGAATTGAAGGGTGGGGAAAGAACAAAGACAAAGAAATAATTATAATTATTGGTAATAAATCGAACTAAAAGCATTTCTATTTTATACATGAACAATCTTCAAATAGAATTGAAGGGAAATGGCTCTTTTGGGTAATCTAGTTGGGCTGGCCTAGCTCTACTTTCGGGAATCAACAAAGAGGAAAGCTATCTATCAAAGAAACTCCTTGCGTTTGGTTGATAATCGAAAGAAAGAAGGTACTAAACTACTTCACTTAATTTCCTCTGCAATATTGGGCTTTGGCAGTATTTATCATGCACTTCTGGGACCTGAGACTCTTGAAGAATCTTTTCCATTCTTCGGTTATAAATAACTTTCAAGACGGAAGTTATCCTATAGATGCTGTATTTATGCCTGTTCGAAATGCGAATCATAGTATTCATTCTTATGGGAATGGGAATGAAAAACAAGTGAATCCCCCTGTTAAGCAGTCATGCATTACGATAGGAACTCCCAATTCTCTGGCAAATACCGCCCTTTTGATCATTTCTTCGCATGTACCTGCAGTAGCATTCAAGTAATGCCCTTTGAAATGAATCACTAAAATACTAATTAGTGATAATTTATAAATTTTGTAGATCCACAGCAAGAAGAGAAATAGACTAGCACAAAAGCGCTTAAATGATTTGGTATTTATCAAGTACAATCAAGCATTGAAGCAGCACTACAGTGTGTGATAGCATAGACCCCATATCCTTGACAGATATAGATGACTCTAATGAGTGGTTGGTTGGGAGAATGGATGGTGAGTCTGATAAGGATGATGATGATCTTGTTTTTTATGATAATTCCTTGACATGGGGTGTCGTTGCTGGAGCTGTAGGAGTTGGAGAGAGTAAGTTTAGTGCAAGATCAAGTTCAAGCAAAAGGACCACAACAAGAGCAAGTTCATCATCCTCTAGGAGCACTAGGCTATCCACTTCAATGCCAATTCTATTGGATGAGGAGGAAGAGGCAAACTCTGAAGAAACAGAAGTAGGAATGGCAATGGGGCGGGGCAGGGCGGGTTTTCAGCTACCCCGTCCCCATCCCCGATAAAAAAAACACTCCCCATCCCCGCCCCGTACCCCGTCGGGGTATAAAATGGTAGCCCCATCCCTGCCCCTACGGGGAATTACATTCCCCATCCCCGCCCCGCGGGGAAAATTCCCCGTCCCACTTGCGGGGAAATTCTCCGCCCCGCCCTGTTTTCATCAAAATAATTAATACAAGTTTGTGGAGAGGTTCGAACCCAGAACCTCATGACTTTTATAGAAAGACCTTACCACTTAGCTATGTATAACCTTATGTTTCTAAGTTATGATATATAATATTTAACCTTATTTCATATTCTTTTAGAAATCTATACTACTTATAAAAGGCCCAATTTTGAATAAAATTTTGATCGACTAAAATACCCTCGCATTAAATGGTTAATATGGAAGGTTAAATAGTTTAGGAATTAGGGTTTTAATTGTTAAAACCATTAAACCGGCATAGTTTTGGATAGGAATAACTGAATAATTCTTTTATTTCTTATTCTTAAATCCTAATATCTAAGTATAATAATTTTCATGGTGTTATTTTAAAAAATTACCATTGGATGAGATGTTTCGCTCATGTAAGACGTGCATGAAAAAAATCATGTTGATCCAACGGTCATTTTTTTTTCTTTTTTCTTGTAAAACTTATGATATTAAATTTGCATAGTTTAAACAATTTAAATGTTTTTCTCAAAAACCAACTGTTGGATCTATGTGATTTTTTGCATGCACAATGTGTTTATATGGAACATCTTATCCAACGGTCAGTTTCACAAAATAGTACCACCATATTAACATTTGTACAATATGAATAAGAACCACATGATACACAAGTCTAAACAATTTAAATGTTTTTTCAAAAACCAACCCTTGGATACTCGGATCTATGTGATTTTTTGTATGCACAATGTCTATATGTGGAACATCTTCTCCAATGGTCGGTTTTACAAAATAGCACCCCTATGTTAACATTTGTACAATATGAATAAGAACCATATGATACACAGCTTAGATGAAACCAATGTAAGTAGTTTTTGTTATAATAGATAAGGTCAACTGACCGTTGGATCACTCTGATTTTTTGCGAGTATGGCATTCATAAGAAGTTTATCCAATTCAATGGTGGGTTTTTCTAAATATAATTGGATATTGGCTCTATTCAACTAACCTCACGCAACTTCGTGCTTAGTATACATTGTGATTGAATGACTTAGGTTACGGGTATAAAGCTAATTTCACAGTATATTTCCAAAAAACCATCGTTGGATCTCTATAATTTTTTGCAATCACGACAATTATATGAAGTTTATATAATTCAACGATTGGTTTTTCTAAATATTATTATATATATATATATTTCATGACTAGATAAGTTTATGAAAATGTAACTTTTTGCATAAAAAAATATATTTTTAAAGTACCTGCAAATGTATGTTTTTGTATAAATACATTCAAACTTAATCATTTTAGTCGATCAAATTTTTTTCCAACATTTGGCCTTTTATAAGTAGTATATATTAATAAAAAAAATATGAAATAAGGTTAAAAATTATATATCACAACTTAGAAAAATAAGGTTATACATAGCTTAATGGTAAGGTCTTTGCATATAAGGCATATGATTAATGAGGTTCCAAGTTCGAACCTCCCTACAAACTATGTAAATTATTTTTATGAAAATGAATCGGGGATGGGGAATCCCCGCGGGGCGGGAAAAATGAGCTAAGCGGGGCGGGGAATGGGGAATCCCCACGGGGCAGGGAAAATGAGCGGGGCGGGGCGGGGCAACGGGGTGGGGCATGGTAAACCCATCCCCGCCCCTATAGGAGAGGGGCGGGGCGGGGCGGGACCCCGCGGGGACGGGGAAAATTGCCATCCCTAAACAGAAGAAGAGGAGGATGATGTGGGTCATTAGTCTAATGATGACGAGGATGATGATGATATTTTTCTTGATGAGGATGATGTTTTGATTCATTCTAGACATTGGCATTAGGGATTAGATGTTTATCCCTTTAGACTTTTATGCTTTAAACTTTTGAGTTGTCATTTCACATTACAGTACTTGAACTTCGCGATAATTATTATATATTTATATCACTGCATTTGAATTATTTAAGTGTAAATTGATTTATTTTTCTTATCGGCATTTAATCAAATATTTTAGAACTATTTTTATTAAAATATGCGCCTCACTTCCATCAAGCCAGCGCTTTTCTTTGTGCCTTGTGCCTCGGCCCCAGGAGACCTTTGCGCCTAAGGTGCACCTTGCACCTTTAATAACTATGGGTTTGATAGAAGAATTCTAATAGAAGGTAAACCAGTAAGGTTGATTGTGCTGAAGGAAGGTTCCAGTAGAGTCAAGGTGAAGAAGCCTTTGAACGACTAGATGTATATCTCTGCATATGTAGCCTCAGCTGGGAGAGTTCCCTGCTTTCAAACTTGACCCAATGGTTGATCAATTTGGTGCTTGGGATAAAGTGGTGGTCTGCAATAGGGAGATTATCTTGACTTCATGAAGTTTTATTCAGGCTTCTTTTAATGTTCTTGTCGAGGTTTAAAGTAAGACTTTTTCCTTTTGGAAATCACGAGGCTTTATTCTTATGTGCGACTAATAATGTAGCATATGAAATTGGGGATATGGGCAGAGTTAAGTTGAAGAATAAAATTGCCATGAATCTCCATAAGTGGTGGGCAGAGGTCAACTTCTTCGAAGATACAATTCCTTTTTATGATGTGTGGGTAGCCCTTCCAGGGTTGCCATTTCATCTCTAGACAGCAGAGGTTTTTTCCAAATTGGCAGTATCGTGGAGACTGTTTCAAACTAATAGGGAACACAAAAGGGTACAAAGACCAATTCGAGGTATACAAGGCAAATTTGCAGAGTTTTGTACACAAAACCTCTTTTAATGCTCTTAGATCTAAAGGGGAGTACATCATGGGAGCAGAATTTGACAGCAGTTGTGGAGGATAGGAATTGTAACGAGGAATCCAGTGAGGAATTTCTAATTTCTAAAGAGAAACAGTGATCCCAGAACAAACTTCAATGGAAAAGAGTTAACTGTTCATAATGAGGCTTCGAATAAAGTGAGACAAATTTGGTCTTTCAATCCTCCTAAAGAGGATGCTAATAAGGGTTCTGGGGTGGGCAAAGGAATTGGTAAAGCTGGGAATGGAGCTTTTGTTTCAACAGATACTTCTAGGAATCCTAGTTTCTATATGGTAGGACCTTCTAATGGACCCAATACTTCTCTTAGCAATCACCGTGATGATATGATTGCGATTAACTTGAATTTTGTCACTGTGCAAGAGGTATTTGAGTGCCTAGAAGGGAATTCCACTCCGAACATTTATTCTGCCACTTCAATTAGATCTGATGTTAATATTCTTAAGCGCTCTCGAATGCAAAACCTTTTCAGTTCCGAGGGTAGATGAGGGCTTGTGGAGATAAGGTAGAAAGGGTCAGTCCTATTGTGAAGGATTCTTCCCCCGTAAGGTGTGGGTAAAAGTAAGAAGAGTTAGAGCATTGGTACTACTGGAAAAGGGAATTGGAATGGGACAAATGGAGGTGTTAGAGAAGTTAGGAATATGCAGTAAGATGTTAACTACAAGGTAGTTAAATCGAGGAAGGTAGAAGGAGATAAGTTCGATTCATTACAGGGATTGTTAGTTCAAATGTTAAGAGGTATAGGTTCTTAGAGGAAGAGAGAGACACTTTAAAATTTGATGATGACAGTTAACCCTAACGTTCTTATGCTGTAGGAATTAAATCTGGAGATTATGACAAAGGCGGCGAAGGTGAGTTCTCTGTGACATGACGCCTCTGTTCTTGTCTCCTTCTCTGCTTGTAATTTCTTCTTCTCTTCAAAAACGAGTCATAAACCCATACACTTCTCACCTCTCTAATCATTCACTTTGCCTTTCTTTGAAAAAAAAAAAAGCCCAAAGCTGTTTCTCCTTCAGTCAGGAATCTCTGTGAGCAGAGAGATGCTTTTCACATCACCATAACGGGCATCGCACATCGTAACGAGTATAAGGTCAATATGCATACGTAACGGTCCATTATGGAGAGAACCCATGTACACCCTCCGTTGCCTTATACCAACAGTTCCAATTTCCACTACATATCGGATCGTCCGACACGTAGCGGCCGATATTTTTAACGCTGACTGCCACCCTCAATAGGTGTTTCCCAGAAGTTGCCTCACTCCTCCTTAAGCCGGACTCTCTCTCACTGCCTACCCCGTTAATGCTAAGTCCTTGCTAAAAACGACATTACTACCATTTGAAAGGCGGTGTTGCTACCATCGCATCACATCACCTTCTGACAAGTACACCTCAGCACAAACAGTCCATATCATCACTGTCAGTAGCTAGGTAGACACATTAGCAAGCACAAGCAAGTATCCTCATCCACAACATGTAATTTATACTATGACAGAGGGTATTGTGAGAAATCAAACAATACTAATTTAAAGAACAATGATCTCATGTTCTGTATACGGAAATCATCACTCACTGTCCTTCCATATGAATGTGGAATCTTGTAAGTCCCATCATTCTTTCTCTAATCTTTTCTAAAACAACTTATCAACAATGATAATAAAAATATTTCCAAACTAAATATTTATTCATTCTGATAAATAATTAAAAGAAAAAACTGAGTACCTTGACATGAAACCCCAAAGACGACCAATTCCAGCATCATCCCGCAGCTCATGCACAAAACCTACAGAAAAATAATAATAAATTAAAAACATCAGCAATTATGCTCAAGTGAAATATAACCACAGCAAGTTACAAGATCAATAATATAGGCAGAAACATAACATTATAAGAGCAAACAGTCCACAGCCACTTGGCTGAAACCAAGCATAAGTATCTAATGAAGGCAGGCCACAAATGAAGTGATCCAAACAACTACAGAAGAAAATTCACTACATAAGCCCTCCCCACACACACCCCAACACTTTTTTATCAAATAAAAGTTTCTCTATAGAGGATAGTCTTAAATGACCACAGTACACACGAAGTATACAAAGTGACTCAAAAATTAGATTACGCTAATGAGTCCAAAAAAAAAAAAGATGGAAAAACTCCTGAGATTCTAAAACAACCAGGTCCTTCCATACTGGGAGTTTTCTAACTACATTTAACCTCAAAGGCAAACAAGAATCTCCTCCCCTTGGAAAATCATAATATTTCTTTCTTTCCAAAGAGTCCAAAAAATTCCACGCGACACCATCTTCCAAACAGCTAATGAAGAAACATGGCTGCTTCTACACCACTCCAACCAAAAAAAAAAAAACAAAGGAAGAACAAAAGAAAAGAAACAACTATAGCATACATAAGAAGAATATAGATATTGAACATAATTTGTCATATTAATTTTTCTATCAATTAAAGTATAATTTCATTCATTCTAAAATCACGGCTAAACACCCCTGTACAAGCAAGGTTTACAAAGCAAAAACTACAAAGCTAAAGAACAAAGAAAATGATGGAAAGTTATCCAGCTATTGAAAACTTCCGGACCTTTCCACATAAAAAGAGAACTAACAAGCCTATCCTTTAACACCTCTATAGAACTCTCCTTATCCTCAAAAATTCTACTATTCCTTTCAAACCATACATTCCAAAAAATCTCATGAGGCACCAGTGCCTGCACCTTTGAAAGAGGGCAATTTCTCTTTCTGCACAGCCAACTAGCCATCTTATGATTCATTGAATCCACGGCCCACATTTCCCTCACCACTGTACAGTGCAAAAGGAGATGGCCCACTGTTTCTACCTCTTCTTTGCACATGATACATCGATTAGGGAGAACAAAGTTTCTCTTCACGATAATTATCGATTGTCAAAAAAGTTACCATTCTCCACAAGGCAAAATATAACCAAGCAACTGCAAACATTATCTTCAAAACTATCAGATTTTAAAAGAGCTTGGAAGGCTGAGGAGTACGATCTCTATTTCTCTCAAATTCCACATATTTATAATATCAGAATTCTTAAAGAGAATATATAAGCCCAAAACCACTTACTATGGCTATGGAAACTTTAGAGTTCAGTGATCCAGCAATGAAATGATGAATGAAAAGGAGAGACAAATTGCATGAAAAAAATGAAAATATATATATATACACACACACACAAAAGCAGACAAAAACAAGTCATCAGTCACACATATGGTCAAGCAGAAACGCAATATTATATCATACCCGGCACATTTTGATCAAGTGCACCAAGTCGGAAACAACCAACAGATCCATCACTTCTCCCAATTACAAGACATCCAGCCGTTGCTGCTACAGCTGTTATTGCTCCATAATTGGTATAAGTTTGCATATTAAACTCTATCAGCTCATCTTGTGGGAAAACAGAGTAGGAGGCATAACTGCAAATATTTCTAAGTTTGAAAAGGTAAGCAACTCCTGAGACAGTCAACACATAAAGCAGGTACGGATTCCCAGAAGTGAAATTAGTCTGCAAATACAATAAAACATTATACACACAAGTTTAGAGGGATCAATGAAATCATCAACCTAGACAAAGCCTATATATATATATATATATATATATATATATATATATGAAGATGCTAATATAAGGTACACGTAATGCAAAGTTGCGTTTGGTGATCTCCGTAGGGCCAGTTGCATAACAGATTTTGAAAAACCGACCAATGGATTAGAAACCTCTCTTATGTATGTCATGTCTCTCAAAAATCACAACAATCCATGGTCAATTTTTGAAAAAATCAACTATGAAAAAATGTTCCCATTTTAAAGAACAAAAAATTCTAGTTTTTCAATGATATTTTTCAAAAATCAACCATTGGATCACCGTGATTTTTGGCAGGCATAACAAACATAATTGAGGTATTTGATCCAACATCCATTTTTCAAAATCTATTCTGCAACTAGCCCTATGGATGTCACATGGCGCAACTTTGCGACAGCTGCACCTTATTTTAGCATCCCCGTGTATATATAAGTGGTGAAATGATCAAATCATAATTTGTTGATTTAGCCTAAGTCGGCTAAGTCAACAAATACTTAAATGACCATTAGATCTCGGCCATTTGAGTGATGATATAGTCCACTTGAGTGATCTAATGGCCATTTTAGTGTTTGCTGACTTAGGCTAAGTGAGCTAACTAGATCATAACTCTATAAAAGTGCAACAATGATCAAGTGCAGTATGTACCGCAAATGCGGTACATGATCATGGCCGTCTGTGGCATACGCGTGCATATACGTGCATGCCACGGACGGCCGAGATCGATGTACCGTATGCGGCACATACCGCACTTGATCAAAATTTATATAAGTGTATCTATGCCTCTATGGTATAATGGACAAACCTCATCTTTGCAAATAAAAGCAAAAGGACAGAGTGCATCAGGGAATATGATTCGCAATCCTATCCTTGGAAATTCTTTAAAAGAACTGAGCTCCAGTAACTCGAGTGCCTGCGGTAGACTCTTGTGAATTCTCCTGTTGGATGGGAGTAAATGGTGATTATATTTCCATTCAAGTGGGGAAGAACTGAAGAAGATAAGCATAAATAAATAAATAAAATAAGATGTCTACAAACACAAATGCAGATGAAAGTAGACTACTTTAATTATAAATTTCATCAAAAATACTTGAAGTTGCAGTTGGCATTTAGCAAGATTTAAGATTTTTTAAACTATGAAATAAGGTTTAGGGAGTCATCCAATTCATCCCTCAGTCAGTCAGTACATGTTCTAGCTTTGCACAGCACCAAGCTAGAACAAGAGATCCAAAAGGACTGTTGGTATACTTGTACTAACTGACCGAGGGAAAATAATATCTGGAAAACTTATACCTGTGATTTTTGCAAGCACAGAAGTTACTTAAAAGGAGCAACGACTCCAGGCTCAATGGTTCCTGGTGGAAGTGTTGGGCGAAAATATATATATATAGAGAGAGAGAGAGAGAGAAGA
Organism: Hamamelis virginiana; assembly: GCA_017140935.1. NCBI lineage: Eukaryota > Viridiplantae > Streptophyta > Magnoliopsida > Saxifragales > Hamamelidaceae > Hamamelis > Hamamelis virginiana. Next base: position 352,435 of record JAESVK010000164.1, read on the forward strand.
GAAACTAAGCGCAGAAAATATAAACAGCATAATCGGAGAAGGCAGCAAACAATTCAATAGACTGTCAAGTATCTGAGATAAATACGTTTGGTAGCCCAGAAAAGAGAGGAAAAGTGGAATGTTTCGTATTAATTTGGTTTGAATAACATGAAAAAGTCCAGTAAACTATTAAGTGATGTAGTAGAAAAGTTAAATGAAGAGCAGTGGAATGAAGGAATTTGTTTTCTGAGGTCCCAAACTCACCATGCTAGCTTTTCACAGCAATCTGGAAAAGAGAAACAAATTGGAGGGAGAGAGAGAGAGAGAGTACCAAATAAGATAGGTGGAGGGATCTCCTATGATGGAGCAGGAAGCGGCATCCTCAGTGAGGGGGGCGAAAGGGGGCAGCGAAGCAGCAGCAGAAGTAGAAGTAAGAGTGGAAGCAGCAGCAGCAGATGGGGAAGAAGGGACGGAGACATCGATCCATTTAAGGGAGTCGGTGGCAATGATAGGAACCTCCATCCCCGCCAACGACGACCTACTTCCCATCTTTTTTCCTCTTCTTCTTAGTATTAGATAATATATTAGAAACCTACTTCAGCTACAAAGCAGCGAGCACAGACACGCAGACAGAGAGAGAGAGAGACTGTGAGTACAAGACACACTTTGACTTAGATTTATATTTGTAAGTAGACGGACAGGCGGGAGGCACTGCGGTCTCCGGGCGCCTAGACTGGGACGGAGAATTGGGAATTCCCTCTCAAAAAGCCGCACACTTCATTTTAATAATTTAGAATTAATAAATGCTAAATTGTATCAACCTTCCAAAAGTTTGACGAAATTACAAATATTTCTCCCAAATTATTTTTATAAATAATATTGACCTTAAGAATTGAATTTTCGTTCAATCACCTCCCAAATGTTTACTCTTTCCGTCTCATAAAAGTTGCATACGTTGAAAAAGCAGAAAACACAATAATTACTCTTTTCCATGTCACTCTTAAATTTTTGCTTCCAAATTTGCTTCTTATCTCTCTCCTACTCTTTTAAAAAAGGGAAAAAAAAATGGGGTTTTTTTGAATGCAGTGCAGAGTAAACTACCCAAACATTGGCCCGTCATTTCTAATTCCTATTTTCAGTTTTGGCTGAAAGCATAATAGCAATTGACGGGCTAATTTTGGAGCAAAAATAATGGCTCCAATCTATTCTCTTTTCGTGCTAAACACTTTAATTTTAGGATTTTTTAGTTATAGGTCCTTCATTTTTTTATTTTTTTTTAGAATGAGGGTATCCGAATCAGCTTACGCATACCTTGAATGATCCCTCGGGTGAGCGCAATACCCTACTAACCACGGATACGGGTAAGACGCAAAGCAAATACCCTGAGTAGGTGGCCCAAGAGACTCGAAACAGGGACCTCGGACTTGATACGCCGAAACCCAACTATCTAAACTACCCTTCTCGGTTAAAGGAAAAGGTCCTTCATTTTTAGAGTTTTAGGATCTTAGATCCAACGAAAAAGAAACTAACCCAATAGGTCCCTCATCACTAATTCAAAACAAATTTGCTCTTTTAGAAAACCCTCGAATCCTTGTCTATTATTTGCTTTCCTAAAATAAAGCTAATGGGTGGATTCTTTGAAAAAAGGGATTTCGTTGACTATAGCAAATCAGAATCCAAAAGAAAATAAGTTGACTTTGGGGATCACAAACCCATATTCCTATTGCTTCCCACATTGGACTGATTTTTGCTTTTCATATGCTAACGGCAAAAAATCTTAAGCTTCTAAAGACTCAATCGTATACATTTCAAGCTTCTTGTGAGTATTTAATTGTCAATTGCATTTATCATTTGAAGAAGGAAGATCCGTCTGTGTGAGTTCACGTTTTTTTGCCGTCAAAGAATGACTCATCGATGAGAAAGAAAGAAAGCAAAATTCGAGGTTCTGATTGTGAAGGAGCAATCTAGGCCCGTCCATGTGAGTTCGCGTTTTTTTCTTAAATGTATACATTCATATTCTTTTTCATATGTATTCATGTGTGCCAGGGTTCGGCAGATGTCGCTGGACTGTACATCAATATTTGGCGCTTCCAGTGCTAGGAAAAGGTAGGATTTTTAACCATAAAACTTATAAAGTTCATTTTTTTTTTTCAAATATATACATTCAAATTCCTTTGCATATGTATTCATGTATATTTATTCCCATATATTTATATGTATGTATCATTTTGGGAGTAAAATCTTAAACTTTTTAGTTTTAAAATTTTGATCTTAATGTTTTTGAAATTTCGAGGATACTATTTCTTGATAGAAAAACAAAATTCAATTACCAAACCTTAACTTAGTGTTCAATTGATAAATATAAGCAATATAAAGCAATCACACAAAAAACAACAGCTTTTACAATGAAAACCCTAACGGGTAAAAAACCTTGGGAACACTAGAAATCACTATGAAAATACCAAGTACAAGAAGTATGATACTATTCACAGAACCGACGCTTGAGTCCACAAACCCAAGTAGAATCTCTATCTTGAACAAACAACCAACGAGTCCACACTAGTCTTCACAGTATTCCCACGAACTGAGCCCACAGTTCTAGTTCCACACACCAAGCCCACGATGCCAACGGAGATCCACCGTCACAATTCAAATCCAAGAATCTAATAGACAAAGCAAGTATGAAGTCAATTCAATCAAACGATCATATTCTTTGCATCAGTTCTAAGACTAAGATCCAATAGGTAAAGGATGCATTAAAAACTCAAGGAGGCTAGGGTCAACGATACCTCTTCAATCTCAGGCTTGATCTCACAAATGGATACACCGGTAGAAGTAATCTCAGAATCTCCTTTCAATGTCACCACCGAGCCTTTGTAGGGGAACTTAACTTTTTGATGAAGGGAAGAAGGCACAGCCCCAATTGGATGGATCCACGGTCTACCAAGTAAGAGATTGAAGCAAACAGGCACATCTAATATTTGGAAATCAACTTAGAATTCCACAGGCCCAATGGCTAAAGGTAAGGAGACCATGCCAATCACTTCTCTTCGAGTGTTGTCGTACGCTCTCACAGTTTGCCCTGACGACTTGAATTCTGACGGTTCGATGCCTAAGAAAGTGGCAGTGCTGAGAGGACATACATTCAGAGCTGACCCATTATCTATTAATACAGTAGGAACCCTCTTGCTCATAGTATCTACTGTGACATACAACGCTTGCAAATGATGAGGTCCCTTCTTCGGAAGGTCTAATTCTGTGAAGTATATCGGCTGCCCATGCTGAACTGGACTGACCAAACTGACTAAACCCTCAGGCGAAGTATCGATGGGAATCTGAACTTGATTGAGTAGCTTGAGTACTGTTTGCCTGTGTCTTAGCTCTGTATGTAAACCCTACAAATTTTACCTTCAATATGTTCTGAAAAACAAGTCTAAGTGCTTCACCTTGAATAGAACTGAATAAGTGCTGAAAACATTGAAGTAGGCAAAACCTATGAGCTAGATCGATTCTATTTATAAGGCTGGATTGATCCAAACCCATCTGCATCTAGGATCGATCCGGACCAATAGCTTAGATCGATCCAATTCTGCAGGTGTGAAATAGGATCGATCCTATCCAAAAAGTTGGATCGATCCTAAGTATGAAATTTCTAAAAATTAATTATTTTTGACAGAATTTGGACCTAAAAGCATACAAGCATACTTCTTAGGTTCATTGGGCAACTTAAACCACCTATGGTCAATGAATCGACCTAAATTCTAAGTCAAACTTACCTTCATAGGAATTAAATCTCATTTGAATGTGATTCGAGCTTGAGATACCAGACTTTGACGATTGATTCAATGTTCTCATGCTTGATGTTGCATACTTGAGCTTCTAGGGATTACAGGCTTGAGACGAATCACATACTCAGGCTTTTGACATTCAAATTAGCCAATACTAAAACATGATAAACTTAACAGTTTTGAATCAAACATTTTGAATAAACAGACATATATATTTATAGTTTCTTAGTAATTTTTCAATTTCACACACAAAATATATTTTTACGTATATGAAAATGACATTTGAAGAAATATATATATTCGTATACCAAAACTCTAAAAAATTGAACCTATATATTTGATCCAGAAATAATACTCAAACAGATACTTTCTTTGTATAATCAATTTTATTTGGAGAAGAAACCTAGAATAAAGTAGATAATTTATGATAAGCAAAATAATATCCAAATAAAAAAATGTGAATATATGAGATTATTGAAGAAAATAAAATTATTAATATTTTATCTTCTTAAATAATTCAAATTTAAAATTGAGATCAAATATGAAAGATTCAAAAAGGAATTAAAGATTATTAGCAAAACTAAATCTAATGGGGGTAGTTTAGTCTTAAAAAAAAAAAAGAATTTGACTTTATCTATTGATGGTAACCTGTAAGGACTTTATAGGTTAATACTTTTGCTTGGACCTATTTGTCTAAACTCTGTGACTAAAAACCCCTTAATTTTATTCTCAAATTCAAAATTTAAAAAGGTATGGCACAGAATTCTCCTTGAAATAAGGAGCAGATATTTGGTTCTTATTCTTATCCAACCTTTGTTTCCATTCTCTGTAGAACTCTGTTCTTATTTTCTCTCCATATATCGTTAGCTTTCTGTTATTTTTGTTCAGCCTGTTCCCATTCTCTCCAGAACTCTATTCCTTTTTTCTCTCCTTGAATCTTTAGCTTTCTTTTATTCTTATCCAACCTGTGTTTCCATTGTTTGTAAAACTTTGTTTATTTTTTCTCTCTATAAATCATCATCTCATGTCAATTCTGTAATGCCCCAATCTGACACTAGTGTTGACCATCCCGAGTAGGTCAACACGTGTCAAAACGAAGATACAATCTAATATACTCATAAATATTTCCATACTCAGGCATAAAGAAATATATATATATATGCAATAAATACAATTAGAGTGCCAACATCCCTAGCACCTAGGTTAAGTAATAAATAGTGTTCCAAAAACAAATGTTCAGCTGACAACCAACAGCTATCTATTCCTCAAAATGAATGCCCAGAAAATTACCTAGCCAAGCACAGTAGGGAAAACACTCTGCTCTGGAGATCCTGTTCTACTACTCTGTGAATCTGCTGTATGAAAGACAGCTGTGAGCGTTTGAATGCTCAGTAGGAATATAATTCTCAACTAACAATGATAACAAGGATGCATATAATCATTCATGAGAAGATTTGCCAACATATATGTGGTTTTCATAATATACAAGTAATATGCCAAGAATTCACAATATAAATATCACCTGATCTCATGAGTCAGCCAATACACTTTTCTTCACGTTGGTATGAGAGTAGTCTCAACCAGTACCGAAAGAGGAGTAGTCTCAACTCTTTTTCCATTCATCACATAACCCATTCATATTCATTCCAAACAATGATTAACTAACTAGATCATAACTCTATATAAGTGCAACAATGATCAGGTGCGATATGTACCGCAAATGCGGTACATGATCATAGCCGTCTGTGGCATGCACGCGCGTGCGCGTGCATACAAGCGCATGCCACAAATGACCAAGATTGATGTACCGTATGCGGAACATACCACACCTAATCAAAATTTATATAAGTGTGTCTATGCCTCTATGGTATACTGGATAAACCTCATATTTGAAAATAAAAGCAAAAGGACAGAGTGCATCAAGGAATATGATTCGCAATCCTATCCTTGGAAATTCTGCAAAAGAACTGAGATCCAATAACTCGAGTGCCTGCGGTAGACTCTCATGAATTCTCGTATTGGGTGGGAGTAAATGGTGATTATATTTCCATTCAAATGGGGAAGAACCGGAAAAGATAAGCATAAATAAATAAATAAAATAAGATGTCTACGAACACAAATGCAGATGAAAGTAGTCTACTTTAATGGGTTTATAAGCTTGGTTTCAAGCTTTAATGGAGTCCAAGCTACCCCAAAACCCATAAACACTCACAAAGCCTTAAGATCTTAACTTTAGACTTAAGATCCATCATATACCAACCTCTAGAACCTTAGATCTACCAAATTTACAAAGATCACATGGTTAGATAAAAAAATAAACCATGAATTACATTTTATAAACCCACAAAACCCATAACCACTCACATTATCAAAACCACAACAAATTTCCTCAACAAAACCCTCAAATTCCACACAAAACATGAAAATCCAACCACCACAACCACAAATCCCTCAATATCCAAGCTTAACAACCCAAAACCCATAAAATGAGTTTAAAAAGGAAATGAAGAAGATAAAGAAAACAAAGAGAAAAAATCAAGCTTACCTCCACCGGCGACACAACTGCGAAGGCGACGATGAACTCTGGTGAGCTTCCTTCTCTTTCTTGCTCTTTCTCTGTGTCTCCCGGCCTCACTCTCCCTCTCTCTTGCTCTCTTAGCCAAAATAAAAGAATGAAATGGGTTTGGTTGTTTTTAAACTTTGGGGACATGATCGGCCCAAACAAGGGAGGTTATTTCCTTGTTCGTGATCAATATTTAAATTTATAAAAGTACTCGTGCTAGTAACCTCA
>JAESVK010000164.1:359002-375352 GCA_017140935.1 Hamamelis virginiana
ACCTCAATTCGTCAAAAATGTGATTTTCGCACGGGTGTCGATCCACAGGGACTAAAGGCTAAGTTATGAAGAATTAAAGTAATATGAATTTTAGTTAAGGAACAATCTTTGATTTTGAAGAGTGGTTGTTGTTTAAACTACTGAATATAAAACTAATGGTAATATCCTTGGGTTTTCGAATCCACTTAACTCGCATTAATCACATTCATAAGTTTGATTGGGGTTCATGCATATCCATGGTAATAATGATCTAGACTACAAGAATAAACCATGAATAATAATCATGCATATATGAATCAAGCATGGATCATCCCTTTAAGGCATGGACTGTCAAACGAGAATGCACAATCTATCCAAGGAGGGCATAAACCATCTAGATTCACATATACATATTCGATAAGAACTATTGTATAATAAACATAATTGCAATCACAAAAAACAATCATATTAATGGATAAAATTATTTAAAACCAAATTGTACTAAGGCAATATTCTCAAAGTTATACAATCACCATGAATATATACAAAACTCAAATCCAAACCTTACAAATATGAAAGAATGGAGAGAAGCTTCATCTATACCTAAGAAGGAAGCTTAGCTGCTCATAGCTGGGGTAGAATCGCCGTAGTTCTTCATCCTTTCCATGGACAAACCAAGAATCCCAAGAGAGAAGAGAGAGAATGGAAAGAGAAGAGAGAATTGGTCTAGCCTCCGTCTAGTCTGCCCTGAATAAACTAAAAGGAATGTTTTTATAGTGTACAGACACCTACTATAAACAAACTCTCCAAAAACTGCATAAAAAGCAAATAAAAATCTCGGACACGCTTTACAAGGCACTCTCTATCGATAGACAGGAGGTCATGTCTATCGATAGAGGAGAAAATCCAATATACCAGCTTCTGTCTATCGATAGAGAGGAGGTCATGTCTATCGATAGACACCCTCTATCGATAGACCATCGATAGAATTTCTATCGATGACTCCAATTTTCCTCTTTTTGCTTCTTTTTTGCTTCCAAAAGCTTCCCAAAGCCATCCTAACATCCTTTTGATGATTTTTCCATCCAATTGACTTCGCTTTTGGCTTCATCCGATGACAAATGCACAGGACCAACTTCGATCACGCTCAAAATGCCATTTTATGGAGAATTCCTACAAAACAAGATAAAAAACATTAGGTTCGCGATTTATGGCTAACAAATAACAAAGTTCAAGCATAATCCATCAAAATATAGTAAAAAAAACTCAATAAATGCATTGATTGCATAGCAATCAGGACATAAAGGGTATTATCAAATTGTTTTATATTTTTTTTTCTAAATTGTTTTATATTTTTTTTTCTAAAATACCATTAACATATTCAATAAATAGAAAATAAAAGCTTGGGTTTTCACAATTTCCTATACAGAGTATATAGATAGCTTACAAATTACAAGTTCCACTCAACCTAAATTAAAGAAACACTTAACTAAGGCACAACGATAAGCAATATATGAGATGTTATTAAAGCAAAGTGAAAATGGTAAATTGAAAAAAGGTTCTGTACAAGTTGTTGCTGCTATTTTCTCAATCTCCAAGGATACAGTTTGACGAATTTGGAATAGAAAAAAATTTGATCTTGCGAATGGATCAATGATTGATGTGTTCCAAAATTCCAGTTAGAGTTGGATGCAAATGAGTTGAAGTTGATCTCCAACGAATTTCAAAAATTCCACTACGTCATCGAACAAATATTCGATCACTGTCAATAGCTTTGAACATGGCTAATTCAACAATACAAATAGGTGTACCAAAGAAGGTGCTATTAGACGGCATTCAAATGCATTGAAGCCTCATTTAACGAAAGATAAAATGAAAAGCAAGGTTACAATTTTGTGTATCAATAATTGCTCCAAGTACTCTTATTTAATGGCAACCCCATGTTCATTGATATGTTTAATTATGTCCACATTGATGAGAAATGGTTTTACTTAACCAAAACATTAGAGAATTACTATCTTCTTCCCAATGATATTAAGCCTGTGCACACTTGCAAAAACAAAATATTTATTACAAAAGTCATGTTTTTAGCTACAGTAGCATGTCCACGATTTGATTCGACTCTCAATTAAGAGTTCAATGGAAAAATTGGAATTTTTCCTTTCACATACAAGGAGAATGCAAAGCGGAACAGTAAGAATCGTACGGTCGGAACATTAGAAACAAAGCCAATTTTGTGTATGACTAAAGATGTCATTAGATCATGTTTAATTGAAAAATTTTTACCAGCAATTCGAGTTAAGTGACCTTCTTGTTATTCAAGAACGATATTCATTCAACAAAACAATGCTAAACCACATATTAACTCGAATGATATTGAATTTCTTGAGGTCGCATCTAAAAATGGATTTGATATTCATTTGTCATTTCAACCTCCAAATGGTTCGAATATGAATGTATTGGTGTAGACACCCTATTTTTGACTTATAGAATGTAGGTCATTATTTCATAATAAATTGGTCGAGAATGACTAAGCAGTTTTGGAGGATTAGGCCTCAAAACCCTAATTTCCCAAATTACCTTTTTTCCTTAAGTAGATAGAGGTTATTATCACATGTAGATTTTTGAGTCGAAATTGAGTGATTCCTTTTGCATTAGGTTTTTAGAGATCTAGGAATGTCCATGTCAAATTTCATGTCATTCCGATCGAAGTTCGATAAGTAATAAGAACATTTGCAACTTCAATGGTAGAATTGTCATTTTTCTCGTATATTTTCTGAATGACCTCCGAATTCGTCCCGGTTTGTTTCATTGGATTTGTATGGATATTTAGAGTCTAGTTAAATGATTGGTTCAAGCATGACATGGTTCGAGTGAAATTTGGTTTATAATGGTTCATAGTCGTCAATCGACAATTCCTAGGGTTTTGATCTAATTTGACTATGGTCAACCAATTTTTCCAAAATTAATGTTTTCATAACCTTAAAATGTTTTCAAAACTATTTTTAAAACATGTTTCATAAAGTGGCATTTTCAATTTAAAACCAATCAATTAGTTAATTTTAAAACCATAATTTGAATTGAAATGACTCAAAACGGCTAAACCGGCTTGGTTAACTTAACCTTATGACATTGGTCAATGATTTTTGAACCCAAACCCTTCTAGAAACATAGAGGATTAATTTCTGAACATTTTGGCTTTTTAATCATCAAATTTGGACTTAAAATGAAGAAGATACACTCAAAGCAAGTTGGAAAGTCCCAAAATAACTCTAAATCCTGAAAAATTGGGATTTCTTGGCATTATAAATTGATGGCCGTCCTAGGCTGGAATGCTGTCAGTCCAAGGGTGGATGATTGGTCGTCCAAGCCATGAACGGGACCACCTTCTGGGTTCTTTTAGTTTGACACAACTCCAAGTTCTTGTGATTTTGGAGTCTTTTCTCCGAGTTTTTTTTCACTTTGTTTGACCAAATTTGATTACTAGGACCCCTAGAAGACTCAATGTAAGCCCTAGGATCATTATGATTAAATTTAATCTTGGCCATTCATGCTTGAGCCAGAAATCTATAAATAGGACCATTAGTTTAGGGTTTTAGGGATAAGAAAAATTCTCGAGAACTTTTGGAGGCTTGCTTGAGGAGGCTAAAGGAAGAATTCTAGCAACTTTAAAAGGTAAGTACCTCTTCTTTTCTTCTTCCTTTTTAATTATGTGTTAGTATAAAAGCATATTGAGGTTTTAATTTATGTATTCTAGTGTTCTTATTCTTCTTTTTCTTCTCTTCTTCTTTTCTTTTTAGAATTAAGAAGCATTCTTTAGAAAGCATATTAGGGTTTGCATGAATGCATGTTAGGATTAGTAATGCATGATTAGAATTAGGGTTTGCATGATAGCATTGCCTACTAGGCTTGCATAGTAGTTGCATGTTAGGTTTTCGCATGGAAGTAACATGTTAGGATTTGTATGACCAGGATTGCATATTAGGGTTTGCATATTATTATTTCATGTGGTTTATTCATATATGATAGTTGTTTTTTCATGTTAGTAAGCATGTGAATGCATGTTAGAAAGCATGATACGGTTTATTAGTTTATGTGATTAGTATGCATGTTAGTGTTAATTCATGTTAGTAATCATGTGATTTCATGTGAGTGCATGATAGCATGTTAGAAAGCATGATATGATTTCTTATTTAATGTTTAGAATAGTGTGTATGATTAGGGTTTATTCTAGCATGATAGGAATAGGTTTTAAATTATGTTTTTAGCATGCATGTTAGTATTTGCTTTGTTTTCTAGTCTAGAAGCATGATATAGGAATTTAGGGTTTTGATATATGCTTATGTTTAGAATAATATTGTTAGCATGAGACAATTGAATTGCTTGGTTGATATACAATTGTGAACGAGGGAGCTTTGCATGAGGTGAGTCTCTTCCCTTGTGTTTAATTTTCTTGCACTTTGTTTGATATAAACTTGTGGACGAAGGAGCTTTGTATCGAAGGAGCTTTGTATGAGGTGACTCTCTTCCCTTGTATTTATTTTTTCATGTCACTTTATTTTTCCTAAATATATGCACAGTGATAAGCATGATAGATAGCTTGTATTGTAGCTTAATTTTGACACCCTTAAGGTCATCTTTTTGCATATTTTCTTACATAGTTTGCATACTAATATGTAGGATTGTGTTAGTTGAAATTTTTTTAAAATTTTTCGGATAATTAGAATATTTAAAACATGCATTTAAGTACATTTAGTATTCTGTCCAGAATGTTAAACATGGTTTAAATTCATTTTTATGGCATTCTAACATAGGAATTGCACTTTAGGTCCCTTAGAAGCATTAGGGTAAAGTTTTATTAATTTTTGCACGCATTAGCATATTTAATTTTCATGTTTTCATATGATATAGTTGCTGTCCAGAATTGTTTATTAACTTAGGAGCATATTTAGGTTTACTTTAACTCTAGTTTTAGGTTGGAATAGCCTTTAGAGACAAGTAGGTTTAAGTGTAGTTTAGAAACCCTAGGTTATGAGAGGTTTCCTACCTGCATAGGAGTCTTTTATTGTAAGAATTATAATTATGCAATTCCTTAAATTCAATTAGAGTTCTAGTCTTGAGAGACTTCATTTTCAAATAAAATTGTTTTCAAACCAAGAATTGTTTTAAAAGTGATTTTATTCAAATAAAATTATGTTTTTAGCGTTTTTATTAAAATTGAACTCTTTGAAAGAGTAGTTTTCATCGAAATAAAACTCTTATGCTCCGTTTGGTAGGAGGGATGGAAAAGTGGAAGGAAGGAAAATAGGAGGGATGGGCTTTCCTTCCTCAGGGGAGGGAAACCATTTTTCCTTCCTGTGTGTTTGGTATGATGGATGGAAAAGTGGTTTCCTTCCTTCCATGTGTTTGGTAAACAAGGGGGAGGGAAATGATATATTGTATTGAATTACAATTTTATCCTCTCATATTCAAATATATTTTAAATGCTTTTAATAATTTATAGAAATATTAAAAATAATTTGGAAGCCTTCACGTGTGCGCGCGCACATGTGTGTGTGTATATATATATATAAAACAGTGGGCGTGGGCATATATATATAGGTGCTTGCTTGGAAAATAAAGGGGGGCAATTGTGGGTTTTCAAAATGTTTAAAGGGCAAAAAAGTCATTTCACCCCATAAAACATAAATCCCTCCACTTTTCCGCCCAACTTTGGGCGGATGAGAAGAGGCTCAAAATCCCTCCCCTTTTCCTTCCACTTTTCCCTCCCCTTTTCCCTTCCCCCCATACCAAACACACCCAACTTTACACTTCCCTCCACTTTTCCCTCCTCCCCTTTCCCTCCTCCCACTTTTCCCTCCTACCAAACACAGCATTAGAAAAAGAGTTGTTTTCAAGATCAAATTAAACTCTTTGAAAGAGTTGTTTTCAAAATCAAATCCTCTTTGGATAAAAATCCTATTTTAAATCAAATTGTTTTCAAAACAAAATCTCTATAGAATAGAGTTTTAAATTAGTTGGATTATTGAAAGATAACCCTTTAGATGAGGATTTGCATGAATGTACTTCTCTACAATTAGTTCGAACTACGTGGACTTTGAAGCTTACTAGGAAACTAGTAAGATACGTAGGCGCTAATAGAGCTCAAGTCCATTCTAGGATACTAAGTGTCCTAGGTTTTTAGGATTTTGTTTGATTTTATTTCATTATTTTAATAGTTAGTAAGAGTTATGTGCATAATAATATTTGGGCTCCTTTAGCTCACTAGCTATAATTTAAGAATGCATTTCGAGATGGGGACATTTCTGATTTGGTTTTCATTGAGGGGATGATTGTAGAAGTTGTAACAATAACAATTTAAAAATACGGAGATGAAGGACGAGTGATGCAGGACCTTTAAAAAATTAAGCACTATAATGAAGAAAAAGGTTAAGGTTTGCTTTTAATGGTAGGTATGGATTTGTACAAAAGATTTTTGGGACTATAGATTAATTCTAGCCCTTGAATCAAACTATGTCATTCATCAATTAAAGCCTAAATAATGAAGTTGAGAAAGCCAAAACCAGTCGTTGCTATGGTAGCATGAATAGTAATGTGCTGCAGTAAGGTGAACAATAGCGTGAATTATGCCCCGTCTTGTGACTTCCTACAATGCCACTATAGTTCTCACTACACTAAATACTCCTAAAATTAGTCTATTTTCAAGAAACTAATAATATTTATTACCTAGCAACAATATTACTGAAGTTTTTGAGGTTAAAGACCAATCTAAACCAACCCTACCTGATTGTCCGGTTTATAAGTCTAGACCTAAACATTTGATTTTAATTTTTTCTCCTTTTTTTTTTTCTTTTCTTTGTCATGGTTCTTAATAATGATGATGACATTTTCATGTTAAAGTTTCGGAGCACAGCCTTTGCCACTTGAAATGTTTGTGAGGCAAGAACAAGAACAAATGAAGAAAAAACGAGAAGAAAAGAGGATTGCTCGAGAAGAACGACTACAACTACTTAAATTCCGAAAGATGATAGAGAGCTTTGAGAACCATCTTGGTAGTAGGGTGTCATTTGATTTAGATGAGACTCAACCACCTGATGAGCTTTGATGAGCATTCACATTGATAGTCACTATACTTTTGGCTATTTTTGGTAAATTGTACTTGCAACCTTATTATGGATTACACTTTGTCATTTAATCAAGTGATGAGACTCATCCTCCAACCACCTAATGAGCCTTAAAGGGCCTTCACATTGATAGTCACTAGACTTTTGGATATTTTTGATTAATTGTATTGGCAAAGATATTATGGATTACATTTTGATATATGATATTCATTACTATATCACGGTTTAAAATTTGAAATGTTTTGGATTCAATTTTGAAGTGTATTATGATTGTAGCATGTAGGACATATGATACAGGTTTTCGAAAACAGAAAAATAGTGAAACAATGTGCGCTACTTAGAGTATTAGGGACGGTAATTACCATCACTAAGTGAACTCTTGCAACAATTTAATAGTGATAGTAATTACTATTGCTAAAGGTATGAGCAGCGACTGTATTTACCATCCTTAAAGTCTAAGTTATAGGGATTGAATTTACTGTTAGTAAATGTATAATAATAGTTTCAATTATTACCGTGGCTATTAGGTATGAATAACGACTGAATTTACCATCCCTAAAAGTCTATGTCTTAGGGATAGTATATACCGTCTCTAAATGTGTGTAATAGTGTCAGTCTTTATCATACCTAAAAGAAATAGTTTCTGTCGGTATTACTTATTACCGTGCCTAAAAATTTATGTTATAGGGATGGTTTTTTGATCCATGGCGACGGTAATTTCCGTCGGTAAAAGTCAAACTAATAGCGACAGAACACCATTATTGTCGGTATAACTATTTAGCGACGTTTGCAATGGCAACAGAAATTTAGGGACGAAAATTCTATCGTTAAATACCTTTAACGACAGTATTAAGAGTTTTAGTGACAGTATTTTACCTTCGGTAAAACTCATAATTTTTGTAGTGTAATCTCATTTATTTTATTTAGAATTGAAATATATGCTTAATAATCTTTAATTAAAAAAAAATTGTAATCAAGTCGAATGGTGTAAAGCTATTTATAATTGTTTTATGGTGAATTATTTGATTCTCTTAGTAGATCACGTATGTGTAAGAAAAAAACTTAGTAAAAAATGTATAGTCAATTTAATTTTTTTATTTATTTTTATTCAGTAATAAGAAGGGGTTTATACCAATAGGATCCTGGTATAAGATGGCTTTACCCAAAAGTCCTAAATTAAATATAGTAATTAAAATGATTCAAATATTTATTTTAAAAGATGATTTTGCCCCTAATTAAGAATCCAAAATTTGAAAAATTATCAAATATGGATTTATTCCATATTTAGCGGTTATCTAAATTCCTAAAATCTCGCTGCCAATTCATCAATTTTGAAAATTCAAATTTTGATTTGCTATCTATACAAGATTTCCTTATAGCAAAATCTTTTTTAAAAAGGAAAGAAAATAAACGTTTATAGCTTCAATTATATTAAAAAAATAAACAAGAATATAAATATATAAAAAATCTTAGGGACAAATTTCATATATACATTTAATAGATTTTGGAAATAATTGAACCTTAATGTATACATGACAGTATACATGTATGTATACGTGGTTTGCTTTCTCAGATTACCATCTCAAATTCAAAATTAATTATCTCCATGAACTGTATTTGGTAGAATTCCACTAATCATGTATACATGTATATGCCAAAAATTAATCTATACATATATACATGACGTATACATGTATACATGAGATATTCCGAGTCATAAAACACCTTTCAAATGGTAGAGGGAGAGAGATGCTGAAAATATTCATCCATAAAACATCATTCAAAATAGAACCTTAATATATACATGACAGTATACCACATATCCGTTCCACAGGGTGTTGTCGTAGCCGATCAATCCCCCTTCCTTCACCAAATCTATTAGCCTCTTGTGATAGTTCAAATAGTTGTCCTTGTCTGCGTCCACGAATATGAAATCAAACGATCCATGATACTTCCCCTGTAATTGATATTTATCACAAAAACCATTTTAATCTAACACACACACACACATATGACCAACAATCTCGACTGTCTGCTGACCTGAACTCACCCGCATGCGCTTGAAGTGTACAGAGTTGTTAATAGTCTCTATCTTGTAGTCGAACTCAAGATCCATAATTGAACTCGAGGTGAGAGTGATCTCGTAGTCAGCTAGTGCGCTTATCAAAGTCAATCTGTCATGCTTGAGGTTCAGGTACGTTCATTAGGGAGGAATATTTGATTTGTTCAAAAGATTTACCTTCATAAACTGACTTGATTGATGCCTTTAAGAACCCAAAGGGAAGGGAAGCTTCTAGCCTAAGAAACCAACCCCCGCTGTATCTCTTCTGTGTTCTCAGGGATGACCCGAACTTTGGTGTCCAGAGGATCCATCTTTTCGATGGGTATAGAGACTGGTTGCAGTGCTTTCAATCTTTGGGACCCAAGAAAACATGCAAAAATAATGGAATACTATTCATCATATAATTCAAATTAAAAAGCTTACATCAATATGGATTAAATAAACAACTTACTAAAAATAAGGATTGAGGGTATAATAGACAAATTAAGCTACTAGTTGACTGTAAATTTGACCTGTAGGGGGTAATTGGTATAGAATCTTATTCATTGGATTACTTGAAAAATAAGATCCTATTTAGGGTCCTTTTGATCATTTCCCTAATATTAATTAGTGTAAAAAGATATAAATACATAAACAAGAAATGTTTCTACTTAGTTGAAAAAATTAAGAGTATTTTGATATTTCAAAATGTTTGGAAAAAAAAAAAGAAAAGAGGGTGATAGATTTAGTTTTTCATATAATTTAAACATTAATTTTAGTCTTGAATTATATAATGGTCGCAAAAAACTAACAAAAAAGGGGGCAAAATATAACCTTGTTTTGAAAAGTAATGCGAAAATTGTTGTTTCAAAAAAGTAAGGGAGAAATTTGTCTATATATATTTTTAAAACTACAGGGAGTTGTTTGAAATTCTCTCTAATTTATAAACTAATAATTAAACATGAATTATTTTAATTCAAAAATTTTATATGAGCCGTTTTTTTTTTTTTTTAGAAATTATTTTCGAAAAATACCATCGATTAAATTTTGATTTTTTTTTTTTTTTTTTTTCCAAAAAAAAAAAAAAAAAAAAAAAAAGAAAAAAAAAGGAAAGGGGACAACTTCGAATATATTGAATGGGACAATTTGCAATGACTAAAATTGATAGGACTCCATTATTTATAGAAGAAATGATGGTTGTATGTAAATTTTTTTTTTTAGATTATGGACGTCTTGCATGTACACAAGTGAAATAAAGCAAAAGAAAACTTTGAATTAAATAAATATATAGTCGATCTCTTTATTTAAAAATAATAATTAACTTTATTTTTTATTTTTTTGTCTTTTTTGGTGACATAGGCAATAGGCAATATAATTCCTAGATTGCTGTTGGTTCAATTCCTTAGTCACATCAATCACTCTATCTATCCCAGCTTTTATAAGATTAATTAATGTTGTTGATGGTTCTGGGGATAAAAATATTGAATTGAAATGGTAATATTATTATTAATTGGAGTTAATTAATGTATGTAGTACGTGCACTTTCAATTCATTCTTATAGTACTGCTCAAGAGTTTGTAATTCAACCCCGTACACTCCTTTCTATTCAAGATTTTATTGCTAGTTGATTTATGTTATTTTGTGCCCTTTTTAATTTTGATAAAAAAAAAACTTTTTTGTGCAATTGAAAATTGAAATTTTTTTTTTGTATATATATCAAAAGTTCCAATATCAAATACACCTTATGTAAGATGCATCAAGTGATCTCTTGTAAAGCCATTTGCAGATAATATTTTGGAAAACTAACCGTTGGATTAGATACCCCTATCATTTATATCATGTCTGTCAAAAATCACAGTGATCCAACGGTTGGTTATTGAAAATATGTAACTTTAAAAAACTGTAACTTTTTTGTTCTTTAAAATGTTATCATTTTTTCACAGTCAAATTTTTTAAAAACAAACCGTTCGATAAATGTGATTTTTTCCAAGCATGACATACATATTAAAAGTATCTAATCCAACAGTCAGCTTTCCAAAACTTTCTCTATAAGTAGCTCTATAAATGGGCACCTAATAATTAGAATAGAAGTATTTTAGTTAATTTTATGCGAAAAAAAATTAAATTAGGATAAAATATTAATAATTAATTTAAAATATTAATTTTTTACATTACGAGGAATAAATATATTTTATATGCTATTGTAAAAAAAAAAAAAAAAAAAAGTAGTTGGAAGTTAATTAGAGCATGAGAGTAAAATGTCAAATAGATGGAAAGAGTCAAATTTTGGCTTTTATGCATTGGAACACATTGGTGCTATAATTTGGCACTAGCACTATTTGGTGTCATTTGGGGTGCCAAATTTTAGCTTTGGCATCTCAAATGGAATTTTTGCATTGGAGATGCTCTAATATCAAATTTTGACAATGGCAACTCATATAACACCCCGATTGGAGATAGAAGTGGGCATAAGCCGATTTAAACCGACCAATGGAACGAGACCAGATCATTCTAGGCGGCTTGGGCTGTTTTTTACCCTTGCCCGGTTTGGTTCGATTAAAAAAAAAAAAAAATGCAAAATTTTAATTCACGGTCCGGTTCACGCTGTGAGACATTGCAAACTACGGACCGAATTGTGTGTTATAAATATTAAGGGCTTTTTCCCAAAATGAACCTATGTTTTCAATAAATTACCCCTATAAACCCATGTGTTTGGAAATGACAAAACTAATTTTTTTGGACCATAATACCCTTCGAACAGCTTCCAACGGTCAAATACCCATATAATATAAGAATACCCAATTTTACGAAGAATACCCAAAACCCAATTTTATATATAATACCCAATTTTATTAAGGATACCCAATTACACATTAAATGTTGTCAAATCAAACTTTTTAATTTCAATGATTACATTTCTGCCTTGGTCAAATCAATTAAAAATAATATTTTATTTATTTAAATAAATAAAATAAAATAATTAACCGCCCAAACCCTTCTATCTCTCTCCGACTCACTCTCTCTCTCTTTCTCACTCTCTCTCACTCTCTCTCTCACTCACAGCACCTCGTCGAAGACACCGGAACGTCGAAGACACCGGAAGTCACGGCACCTCGTCGAACTCAGCGGAAGAAACGCCGGCGTTCTATCTCGCTGCTCTACCACACCCATTATTGAACCGGCCGAGAGGCTTTGGAGTGCAGAATCCGATCTTCTGCTGCCGAGTAAAGGCGAGACCTTTCTCCTTCCCTATTTTTCAGGGTTCCCGTCGGTAGATTGAGGAAAGGCGAGACCTTTCTCGTCTCAGATACCCTAAGGTCCCTACCGAGGTCCTTATCTGTTGAGTGTGAACAGGAGTCATTCGAACCCATTATTGAAAGCGAAGTTGTGATTGTGAGGGTGATTGAGTGTCGGCGAGGAAATAAGCCCTAAGGCGACAATAGCGCTGTATTTTGAGTCCGTCCGTCTTCTAATTCCGGTAACATCCAACTTTTGTTTGATATTTTTGATACTTTATTGAAACAACACAACCACACGCACATATATACGTATATATATACACATATAGATGGATTATCCAACTGTAGTCCTTGTTTGGGTAAGTACGTAGGCTTCCCCTCTCTTATATTTGATGCAATTCTTCTTCTAACAGTTAGCTTAAATTTTTTTTCCCCACTTTCCATTTCAATGCTTGACTGATTTTATAGTAAAAGGCATTTCGGGCTTGTATCTTTATTCCTCTATAGTAAAGTTTTGTTTTTTTAGGAAAAACTCAAATAACACACACACACACACACACACACACACACACTCACACGTATATATAGCTTCTGCCCAACACTTTATGTGTGTTGCACCTTCTGCCTTGTGTGTAGGAATATTGAGGGTCTTATAAAGCACTGACATTATTTATGGATTTGGCAATTAATTAAGGGTTCATTTTGATGTCCACAGAGAGTAAATGGTTCCATTGAAATTAACTAGGGTAGTAAATTAGTAAATTAAGGCTGTCCTGTCTCCTTTGAGATATGATATGCATAATGCCCCCTTTCAATATAATAATGTCACTTTGGGCATGTATATTTATTCCTCTTTAGTAAAGTATATGTTTCTTCTGAACACACATACAGGTATATATAGCTTGTGCCCAACACTTGATGGGTGATGCTGTTTGCCTCGTGGGTAGCAATATTGATGGTGATATTATATATTGATATGAGGTGTGGATTTGGCAATGAATTAAGGGTTCATTTCGATGTTCACATAGATTAAATGGTTCCAGTTAAACATTTGAGGGTAGTAAATTTTTTTAATTCGGGCTGTCTTGGCTCCCTTGAATTGGGCTATGCATAATTTGTATATTAACTTCTTTGACCTACTGGGTTTGCCTGAACAGTTGATTGTTTATATTGATTGAAAAATTGGGTGAGAGAGAAATATATATAAGAGGGATAGAGAGAGAGCAAAACTAACAGTTGAACTGCGCATGCATGTATTTATTTGTTGCTCAGACTGTTCATATTTTAAAATCTGTTGGTTTCAGAAACTTTTCCATTAGAATTGCTTGTTACCATCTATTCACTTATGATGTTTTGTTAGTTTGAATCCATGAACTTCTGGCTATCGTAAAGGGGACGAATAAAGAAAGACCCGTGCATCAATTTGATTTGAATAGAAAATTGGTATTGTCTTCAAAACTTCCATGTCTAAATGTTTTCAACGGATGGAAGAATATTAATATTTTAGATTATTCGAGTAAGATAAGTTGTAGTAGTTGAACTGAAAACAAGGGAATACCAAAGTAAATTTGTTGATCGTTTCATTGGATATGAAACTATTGTTATTGGCGTGACATATGTACATAGGCCTAGATGCACTCTTAGAAGTAAAAGTACAAGCTTTGAGTGTCAAGCTAATAAGAATTAATTGTTGTTATATCAGGGAGCACAATGAATCTTCATATATGCTGATTATGCAGAACCTTATCTATCAAACTCTATACTATTACTTTGAATTTATTTAGCTATGAAACATATATATGTTCGGCGGGTAATGTTCAACAATTGTTGCATGCACTGTTGACGGTTAATGTAATGGTAATTCCGCCAACTACTGTTCTTTAAAGGAAATATTGAATCGTATGTATAAGTGGTTTGGTTTCAAGAAATAAATAAACTTCCTTCAACTAAACCAGATTTAGGGTGTATTGTATTAATCTCCTTTTTTTTGGCTTCCTATAATTATATGTAGTTATGTTGGTTTGGAAATTATTCTTCTATCATTACTTGAAATTTCTATTTCATATCAACATGCAATTAGGCTTACTTTATAACTAATTCTCAAGCAGTGTGTTTATCTTATTTTGACATTTCCTTTATAAACTTCTACTTAGCTAAAGAAAACAATGAAATGGAAACAGTTTTGTTTGAAACATTAGCTATATTTCCGTGTATAATTTGATTCAATGGGGGGGTTCGGTTGCAATATTTTGTCTCTTACGTGGGCTAATATTTACTTTTTGTTCGTCCCACTAGATGGCCTCTTTCATTTTACGCCATTACAATATCTTTTTTTCTATCCACATGCGAGCGTGGTTTGTCACAAACCCAATATTGTACATTAATGGAGATGCATCAATCTTCAAGAATAGTGTCTCTTGATTTTGGTTTGATCTATATTCTTTATTTAATTTTTTGTTTTTTGTTTGTATGGTTCTATGTATCATTGCATTACAATCAATGAGATCTCCATATTCATAATATCTTCCTATCAATGGTAAAAATTAATATCACACACCCAAGTACGCATGACCCCCCTACCAAAAGGGAAGGTGAACCGGTAATATGTATGATGGATTTTCCATAATGTGGTTAATGCTTATTTACATATTCCCACAAGTACGTACATTTGAATACATTGATTGAATAGTTAATTTAATGTTGAATTGGTCTTATGTTCGGTCATGTAGTTCTTTCAATTTTTTTATAATGCGCGAGTGCCATGGCTATAGACAGTATTATGTTGTTCTAATTGGTAAAGGTTGCATAGTTATATTCATTACACCTGATGCAGTTAGGCATATTTTTGTTGGGATGTGAATGCTAGCGTACATTTATTATTTTAGAAAGTTTTAAAAAATAGTCATTGTTGCAAGTGATCCTCATAGATTTGAAATTGTGTACTATATAGAGACATTCAATTTTCTTCTGACAGATGTTTTCTTTGAATCAAGCAGATTTATTAACACTTATGTCCACATTTTCGTAACGTTCGGTTGTTTGGAAGATGATGTTGGTGGTTTAGTTATGCTCGTTCGGTTTATAGAACTTTATGCAACCATGAAGATAAACCGAACGTTCCGTTCCCTTTGATGAATGGTAGTGGCAGAAGAATCCGGGGAGTTGAAGCATTATGTGCACAATCATTGGCCTACTCACGCGAATGTTATAAAGTCTAGAAACTTCATATTACATGCGGTCCACCGAATTTAGTATACCACCCAATGGAGTCCATCGTATAGTCAATAAATCTTACGTGATGGATTGATATACACCACCTTCGGGGGAAGCATATCACATTTGTTGTATTTTGAATGGATTTGTAATATATATGTTGACGTCATTCCCATTACGACTACCCGTACATTCCCCTATAACAGCTTTTATCTTTGACTGATGTAATAATTGAAGTCCGATTAGTTAAAACTGTTCATGTATTTGTATTAAATACATCTTTTATGATGTGTACTTAAATTATGTCATATTCCAACTGTTTAAATAATTCTTTCCTATACATGTGCTACTCTTGACACACTTTCACACTTGTATCCCTTAACATCTGAACTTTTTTATCGTATTATTATGTCAATCCATTGTTTCACAATGTTATTGCTGAATATTATATGGAGAGTGCAATACAAGAAATTTATCATACTGATGCGATGCGATTCATGTCCCTTTGTAAGATATTCTCTTGGTTATATTTGTTTATAAAATTACCTTATTTGCTTTATTATGGTCGATACTAACATGACTATAGTTTCCACCACAGCTCTGCACTCGACATGGTGCGAAGTACCCCCACGAATGCTATTGATAAAAAGGGTTGTAATAAGGTGATATTTCGATACTTCATGTTAGTTTGCTACTTATTTTACTTGTATATATATATATATATATATATATATATATATATATATATATATAT
>JAESVK010000164.1:409965-437810 GCA_017140935.1 Hamamelis virginiana
TGGCTACAATGATTATCGATAATGCATATTATATCTATCGATAATGTCTATTGCCTGTAAATGTATTTAGCTGAATTAGGACCATTTTACCGATAATAATATAATTTGGACTATCGATAATGTGACGCTACTGGAAACAAAATATTGATTTGGCTACAACTATTATCGATAATAAATAGTACATATATCGATAATGCATATTGACTGTAAATTGAGTTAGATGAATTATTACCACTTTACCGATAATACTAATATTTGACTACCGAAAATGTGACTGTACTGGAAACAGATAATCAATGTTGCCTACAATGATTATCGATAATGCATATTATATCTATCGATAATGTTTATTGCCTGTAAATGTATTTAGCTGAATTAGGACCACTTTACCGATAATAATATAATTGTTCTATCGATAATGTTACATTACTGGAAAGAAAATAGTTATTTGGCTACAACTATTATCGATAGTACAAATTACATATATCGGTAGTGTTGCTATAATGAGTAAAATTTGAAACAAACATGGATTCCAATACCGATATTTCTTGTATGACACGATCGATAATCATCCTGACTGCAACAGTGATGTTGCTTTATGATGCTGCCTGACATGACCTATATCGAGAATGTAACGATAATAGAAACTGGAGGCAACCATTACCGATAGTACAACAAGGCAAAATCGGTAAGTACTCCGATCTGCTATGAGGTTGATGCTTATGATTATGTAACTACCGATAATGTATTAAAAAATGTGGCTAATACAACAACCCATCCGACTGATCTGTTCAACAAAATAAACAATGTAATCTTAAAACAAACTAAATACAACTGAAAATGCTGACATGCACAATAAACTGTACCAAAATACGAAAGTTATCAATGAAATTGATCATAAGATAAAGCTCATTCAAGAAGGATGGACTGCAGGCTCAACAGACACATCCGCAGCATTAGCATTGTCTTCCCCTCTGTTCCCCCCTTCTGAAGCAGGTGGTACTGTAGGCGTAGAAGCTCCAAACTCAGAATAGTATTCAGTAGGGATTGGGGGCATAGGCGCAATCCCAACTTTCTCGAAGAGAGAATTGATCCAAGCTTGCTGACCCATCTGTATATCCCACTGAATTTCCTGTCGGCGCATGAGTCGACCGATATTCGTCTTAATCTCAAGGATGTCAGCATGCATAGCTGTGATCAAACCATGAAGCGAAGTAGAAGCCTCCGGAGCAGAGCTAGATGATGCACCACGTGCTCGCATGCCCTGTGATGCTTGGGTAGCTATCGCGGCTTCAGCTCTTGCACGCGGTCCCATTGATGATGCAGCTGGTGTGATTCCTCCCTCACCATGAAGATATGGCTCTGTCGAAGTAATCCCCTGATCAATACAAATTTGAGTAATCATCTGTGGGAAAGGAATCAAACGGTTCATCGACCTCACGGAGATAAACTGAACAATATCGTCAAATATCCACGATGCCACATCAATTACTGAATCACCCATAAATTCAATCAAGAGATTAACCTCATCAATCTTAGATGCACTCTCCGATCCTCTAGCATAAAGATTGTAATGAAGGATCTTGTTCATAGTTGCATAATCCGGACTCACTTACCCAATCGGAAAGGTTTGTCCGTCATCTTTCGTAGGAGTAGGATCACTATAAATAACTTCCATTGCTGCTTTTCTACTCTTCTTCTCATGAGAGGGATGAGGAAATTCGATTTCAGAAGGAATGGGGCGCTCGATTTTCAGGAATTCGGCTATGTGGTCCGGAGTGAGTGTAACAGTTTTATTCGAACTCATTTTTGCTGTCACTACAGCATTATTAATCTCCTTCACGGCCACTGTGTAGAAATTACGAACCATTCCCGCTTTGTATCCCTTCCATTGCACCAACCACTGCCCAAGCTTCCTATTTTGAATCACTTTGAGAACTCGGCTACTCGTGTCGAAGGCCTTCGATTTTACAAACCGTTCTGGCTTGAATCCCTTCCCCTTGATAAACTCTGCCCATGTAGGTTTCTTAGGTTTTGGTGCACCAGTATTTCTCGATGGTTTTTCTTTGTAGCTTGATGGCACCGAACCTAACTCTTTCCTCGGGTGCCCAGTGGGACCTATCTCACCAATTTCAGGATCATCACCATCCGCTTCTTCCTCCACATACGGTATTTCCTTTGCAGGAAACCATGTGGCGTCTGGCTCAGGGCCCAAGGGATCATCGGAGTCATAGTTTGAAGATGAATTATGATCAACTTGCCCCTTGCCCTTGGCAGATGGTGCAACCTTGGATTTCTTCGATGGCGGCTGTATAGCAGGATCTCGAAGAGAGATGCCAGTTTCAGATCCACGTGGCGGTTGTTTTCGCTTCTTCTGCACACCCTTCGACTTTGCTTGGCGTGCTTTCTTCGCCACCTGTTTTGATTTTTTTTTAGCTTCTTCTTCCGCTTTAGCATTGGCAACTTCTTCCGCTTTCAATCTGTCTTCTTCAGCATGTCTTGCCTTGATAGCATCCAAAAGTTCCTCTGACTGTTTCACTCGAGCCATAATATCTGTACCCAGGGGCGGAACCAGGAATCTATCACCCGCGGGGTGGGGGAAATATTAAAATAAATCATTCAACAAATAAAAACACAATTATTTTAAAATTGAAGGCAAATTATCTTCATGAATAATATAACAGCATGCTTATTCAACATCACTCACCAAATCATCTATCAGTGTATGAATATTGACGTTCGGTCAAATTTTAGCATGTCAAGGTCAAAGAATTCTATACTAAACTTCATAACAATTTATTTTTTATTTTTGATTGTACAGAATAATAAGAGTCCAGAATAAACACATATAGATATGTTCTCTTACTGTAAAGATCCGTATTAATTTGTTTATAAAAAAAAAAAATATTAAACACAACATAAAATACAATAGGATTTGTTCATCCAACACTATGCACCATAGGATAAATTTCTAGTGGCGGCCTACTTATTTTCAAAGAGAGGGAGACACAACTTTACTGCAAGCCATACTTGCCTATATATCATGCACTAAATATACTATATATATATATATATATATATATATATATATATATATATATAATTCCTAGCTACCATTTAACATTTGAAAAGCTGGGGGGGGGCATGGCCCCCATTACCTATGATGTGGTTCCGCCAGTGACTGTAACTCAAGTAATGTTCAAATAAGGACAAGTGTAAGACAAATTTTTACAAAATTTTAGCAGCATATCCATAGTAACTGGATACTTCCAATACACATATAATATCAAAACTTGTATCAAAAATTCAGAAACATCCCATTTTATAAACTCAAAAGACAAGTTAAAAAGACATACCTTTATTTGTTACCGATAAAATGAGCTTTCCCAAGTCCTTTCGTGCCTTCTTATGCCCATATACCACTCAAAAATTATTGCTTTCTACCATGGAAGAGATGAATGGCCGTTGGTTTATGGAGTGGGGAAAGGGTTTTTAAATAGAGAAGATGAGGGAGAGAGAGATAGAGTGGAGAGAGAGTGAACATGTATGCGACGGTCAGCGGGTTTGAAGGAGAAGAGGGGAGAAGACGAGTCTAGAGAGAGAGGAGTTAACGGAAATGGCGGTTCATGTCTGGTAGAGGAAGTGAGGAGAAGGTGGTGAAGGGAGATAGACGTGGGTAATAGGTAATGAGAGCAGTTCATGGCTTGTCTGATAAGTCATGGACTTGATAAAAAATCAAATCAAAAAAATAAAATGGGGCGGTTACCAAGGAATTTTTTTAAGTAAAATACCGATATTTGAAACATGCCACAATCGGTAGTTATATCATTCTGCAAAAGGATGATTTTAAACTAAAGTAAATACCGATACTAAATGGGAAATAATATCGGTAATAATAACAGTCTGGAAAAGGGAACAATTTTCGGTAAAATCATTACCGAAACAAGTGAATAAAAAAGATCGGTAGTTGGTGTAAACTGAAAAACGTAATAAAGAAAGGAAGATTTATTACCGATCATATAAATGGTTAATATCGGTAATGCTACTCTGCAGGACTGGACTTGACTTGACTATGTTATTGTACTACCGATAGTGGGTAATTTATTATCGGTAATTATACCACCCAGTATCGGTAATGGATGGATTCTGGTGAATTTCAACTGTTCAACAAGTCTGAACTTGCTTCAAACCTTCCTTCAATGAAGACATTTCGTCACAAAAATCGCATCGCCACATTTCGCGAATAAATCACACCAAAAAAATAGATTATTGCAGTAACAAAAATTAACATTCATAATATTGAAGTAATACATATATAAATCACAAGTTAAGTAATTTGAACGGATGCCAAACATGTAGATAATACCAGATATGACAAATGATTTAAACGGAGGATAAACACTATAACATTAAATAATAGTCACAAAGTGAACATGACCATAAAATGTCAAAGTTCAGAAGCAGTAGATAAAATTAGGTGTGGATTTAAACTTGATTCACTTCAAGCGGAGGGAGGTGGATTTTTGCAAGTTCGCTTGTTATGACCCAACTGTTTGCAATAGCTGCACTTCTTAGTAGGGCCTTCGGGGAACTCGCTTCTAATTCGATTGGTTTTGGGCCTCCCTGCTTGCCGAACAGCCGCTGGGGGATTCAATTTTACATCTTCTTGCAAAGGCTCCCATTGTTGAGCATCTAATGTTGGGAGTATCTTCTGAGAGTATGTCGCCTTGTACGTGCTCAGATAGTACCACAAACCACAGTATTGATAAGGATCCTCGTGAGCTACAGACAGTGCAGCCATTGCATGGCTACAAGGGAATTGAAGCACTTGAAAAGCTCGACATGTACAGGACCTTCTATGAAGGTCTACAGTGTCAGTATGTTCCGCGGAATGTACCTGGAAATCGAACTCTCCAAATTGGTATGACTGATGCGACCGTGCAACCTCACGTAACCGGTCAAGTTTCTTCTCAAACTTCCTTGTTAGTGGTCCGTTCCAACGAGTTGACTGCTTTAGGTGTTTGTGCCAGTATTTCACTGCCTTTTCCACTGTGAAGTCAATGAGCTTAACAATTGGGTACATCCTAGCGGATTTAAAGATGGAGTTCAGCGATTCAGATGGATTAGTTGTTAAAACACCATAACTACGACCAATAAAAAAAGCATTTGACCAATGCTCATTGGGCACAGCACAAATCCATTCGTGCGCTTTAGGATTGAGTCTTTTTATTTCAGTCAATGTATCATTAAAGTCACATGAGCGGTACTTTTTTGAAAGACACCAAAACATTCGCTTCAGTAGAACATCCTTGAATTTTGAGTGGAAGTTCGATTGGAGATGTTGCATACAGAATCTGTGGTAAGCCTCGGGAAAGACATTGGGTACGGCTTTCTTTAAACCCTTTTGCCGGTCGGACAGAATGGTGAAATTATTTTTTCGAACACTGTCCCCCAACTGCGATCGTAAATGATCCAGAAACCATTCCCAGTTTTCATAGTTTTCAATCGATACAACTGCATAAGCAACAGGTATAGTATTGTTGTTGCCATCAAATCCACATGCGATCAACAATGCACCCGGATACTTACCACGCAAATGGGTACCATCCATTGAAATGAGGGGACGCATGTGTCGAACGAATGCATTCATGCAAGGACCAATAGTCCAAAAAACACGGATGAATGATAAGTCACCTTGACCCAAAGGATAAAGATTCTTCTCTAAGTGAAAGCAGCTTCCTGGATTCCTTGATAAGAAGTGTTCCTTGTAAGTTGGAAGCGAGACGAAAGATTTTTCATACGATCCATGTACTAGCCGATTCAAATTTTCCTTAGCTCGGTGAGCCTTCCTATAACTTATTAGAATCCTCCATTTGTCATGCATTAATGTTTGGATGGTCGCAGCGGTCATCTCAGGTTGACGACGAAATGCTTGAGCCATCTGATCAACAATCCATTGCACAGAAGCTTGCCTGTGATCAGAACCTCGAATGGGAATGCAACATGTGTGGGCTTGGTTGAATGTCTTGATGGTGAATCTTCCAATGTGTAATGAAGCATGAATACCCCACTGGCAATCGTTATTGAGACATGTCAACCCGACTTTATAAGGGAATGAATATTTAATACGAAATTCGAAATTCTGCCGGATAGCATGCTTACGAACCGCATCAAGAAAAGCTTTTTTGGTTGCATATGACTGGTTAGTGCGTAAGAGACCATCGTTCTCTAAGTCATCAATGTCAGTATCATCATTGGAGGATGAATTGTCATCCGTACAGTCCTCACTGCTCGATGTGGATAAAATGTTGTCATTCTCATAACCCGCATTGGACAAACTGTTGGGTGAATGCTCAAACTTATGTTTAGGATGGAAGTCTTGATCAGCGCCCTCATTTTGGGATGCATGCGACAATGATAAGCCATGAACATTCGAACGTGGCCTGTAACAGATTGAAAGTCACATTTATTTACTCATTGGATAGCTCATGTCATATGAGTTATTTGATAAATTAACAAAACTTATTTCAACAAGATACATGACATGGGTCTCTAACATAAAACTTCATATGTTATACCCAATGCGTAATGGAATATGGATATAACAATTCATTTCATACCATATTATAAAGATGCTACAGATTTTCTTTTTCTAAAGCTATTGATAACTTTCACTTAGAATTTTATACACAAGTGAAGGGGTGCTATGTATATAAGATCAAGAAGAAAGAGAACTAACTATTGAAAAAACGAGCATCTGATTTGTTTATGTAACAAATGATGGGAGGGTGAATAACGTGACCAACGTATAAGACAAGATATTAGTTGCACAATTGAAGAACTTACATAAGCATAAATAATAAAAAGTGAAATGGGAAAACAGTATTCTCTTGTACCTTCGGGGGAAGCATACATGAGGATCATCTATATGAGTTTTCAATGTGTTCCCGACTTCTTCTTCATCGACTTGATAGTAATGCATGGGAGTACACTCGTTATGTGAAGGGAAGTCATCAGAAGCTTCCGGTGTATGCCTGCAGGAGTTAAGAAATGATTATTTTATGGACAGCAATTAGGATAATATACATTGGTTGAGTTACAATTAGGTAATACGCATTGGTTGAGTTAATTATACGGTCACAAATTCATTATAACAAATAAGTCCTCATCCATTAACTCAACGTATGAGTTAAATTTGGCACAATGGAATTAGTTTAAACAATTTTAGATGTTGTAATGATGATATAGTTTATCCATTTGATTATAATTTTCTCATCATTTATAACAATTTTTTTTTCCTTTTAATAAAGGGTGATTATTTTGAATGCAGGTCAACGTAAGATCAAGATAATATATACCTCAATGTTTGACTTCAATGTACAAGCTCTATATCGTTATCACATACAGGAAAGTCACAATGCACTTTGTCCTGATCTGTGTCCTTCACCGCAATATCATCGTTGTCGACAGACATATGATGCCTACTTATAAATTTCACATTAAACATAATTAAAACATATGAAAGTACTCATGACCATATATAACAAATACATTAATGTGGAGATAGTATTGACATTGAAATTTGTCTTAAATACCTTTGTTGAATTGGTTGCGCTGCGTGGATTTCCTGAATGGTAGTGCACTTTGAAACATAAATGACACCCAATGAAATTGAGGTGTTCTTAAACAATTCAATTATCCCTTGCAGGTCTTCATCGTCTCTAATATCAATCATGATATTATCCATGTATCTACCGGTTGGCACCTTACATTTTACCGCTAGATTGGTTTCTTTCATAGTCGACCCAATACGATTATGAATCTTGCTAATAAATTCATCAAAACCACTATTGTACGGTACCCGAAATATGCGAGTTTCCCCACCAACATATGATGAAAAATTACCAGTTTCTTCATCGAACTGACCATTAAAATGAATCATGAAAACCGCCATACCATCATCCATTTTAAATTAAACACGTTCCTCCTAATTTTACTGTTAACGTCAATGCAAATACGCATATAAGTGCACAATGGGATCCGAAAGTACATCCATTACCTAGACAAATAGAGTAATAGTGGTATTCGTTAACACATCTAGTAATGGATGAAGGTGGGACTCGATACAATGTTCAATATTACGTACACGCATATTGAAAAACAAAAAATTTATGATACTGTCTTCACATTGGATAGTTAGACGAATACAAATAAAATAAAATTTGTAAGTCCATCATCCACGGGTATATACGGTAATCTGTTAATCTGTATAATAAAATAATACTTGACATCCCATTTTCAATTCTTCTTCTATTGGTATATATATACACAATGCACAACTGGGCTGCATTTTTGGCTTCACAACAAGGCATTTCAAATCAAATTGTAAATTGATGATGGTATTTGCACATTTTCTAATATGACACCTATGGTTTCAATGAATCAAACATACGTACCCTTACATGTATCCAGCTGCCAAAACATGGAATTTCAATGTATATTACAAACATGGATATACCTACTGTAGCAAAGAAACCAACATACATATTGTTTGTTATGACATCCAAACATGGTTATATTTTTATATTTCATTCCAAAAAATTCGTAATGGTATTGCATATATTGTGATAAGAAAGGTATTAAACACAAGGTTAGCGATAAATCCAACATAACTACATAGGGAAAGCATGATCCACACATGAATGTAACATACTTATATATGTTTCGAAATCATACTATAAAAAGAAGATTCAAGTGTCAATAATAGTCATGGATATACCTGATGTTGGGGGAGGAGAATGTGATATTCTCTTCTACCTCATGTATGCACCCAAGCATAAGGTTAGGCATTCATCCGCATGGCATGATTCCCAAATACAAAGATGAAAGATAAAGTAAGCTCCTTTAAGTTTTTAAACACAAGGTTAGCGATAAATCCAACATAACTACATAGGGAAAGCATGATCCACACATGAATGTAACATACTTATATATGTTTCGAAATCATACTATAAAAAGAAGATTGAAGTGTCAATAATAGTCATGGATATACCTGATGTTGGGGGAGGAGAATGTGATCTTCTCTTCTACCTCATGTATGCACCCAAGCCTAAGGTTAGGCATTCATCCGAAGGGTTTCGATTCCCAAATACAAAGATGAAAGATAAAGTAAGCTCCTTTAAGATATTGATATTGGGTATTCTTCTTTATTTTTTGGGTATTCTGTGTAAAATATAATTTTGGGTATCCTGTAAAAACATGGGTATCCTATATAACGTATTTACCAATTAGGATATTTTAAAGATTTGATTTGATCTGTTCACGATTTTGTAAAGATTTGATTTGACATCTCAGATAGGAATAAAATATGAATAAAAATTGAAAATTGGGTATTCTTCATAAAAATGGGTATTCTGTTAAAGTCTGTATATTGGGTATTCTTCTTTATTTTTTGGGGTATTATGTGTAAAATCGAAATTTGGGTATCCTGTACAAATATGGGTATCCTATAGAACGTATGGAATGGGAAGATATTTTAAAAATTTGATTTGACATGTGGAAGATATTTTAAAGATTTGATTTGACATGTCAGGGATGAATAAAATATGATTAAAAATTGAAAATTGGGTATTCTTCACAAAAATGGGTATTCCGTTAAAATATGGGTATTGGGTATTCTTCTTTATTTTTTGGGTATTCTTTTGAATTATGGGTATTATTCATTAAAATTTGAAAATTTGGTATTCTGTGTAATTTTGGGTATTCCGTTAAAGTGGAAAAAGTTTGATGGGACATGTCTGTTGTTGATTTGATTTGAAAAAGTTGATGTTTGACTTGTACGGACGGTCATCATTTCATTGGGTATTCTTCACAAAAATGGGTATTCTATGTAAAGCAAATGTTGGGTATCCTGTAGAAATAAGGGTATTCTATATAAAAATGGGTATTGGGTATTCTTAATAAAATTGGGTATTATGTGTAATTTTGGGTATTACATGAAAATTTTTGAAATTTTTTTGAAAATATTACCGTTAGAAGGGTATAAGTGTCCAAAAAACTGTACGGAGGTTTAGTTTTGTCATTCCTCAACACATGGGTTTATAATAGTAATTTATTGAAAACATAGGTTCATTTTGGGAAAAAGCCCAAATATTAAATATTATATTTAATTAATTTTTATTCAATAAAAACTTTAAAAATTAAAAAGCAAAAAAGAAAACCCTAAGACCTAAGTCGCGTTCCCAGTTCCCCTCAGTCCTCAGCGGCACACCCATTCCCGACTCCCTGAGCCTCTCGATCTCTCTCACGGAAGTTAATCTCTCCGGCGTCTCTCAATCTCTAAACCTCTCTAACACAGCTGGCAAGCTACAGGAAAAAAAGGGGCAGTTACGTTGACCATCCAAACCCGTAGAAATATCATAAGCAGACAAATCACCGTAGAATTTACGCCAGCAAGTAAACAAACAATTTGCTGAACAAGCAAACAGCTGTAAAAGGGCACTACTTTCCCATTTGACCGTGCATCTTTCCAAAACTTAATATTCATGCCATCCTCAATAATACGCTAACACAGTTGACACTCCCCTTTCATTATCTCCCTCCTAATCAAACATTATTACTCCAAAAATCAATCAGTACATAGCCTTGAACCCAACGGGTGAAAATTTTGTCCCACTTTTCTGTCTCATCTCACAAAAATTCACCTTAAAAATGTCATCTTTGAATAAATATTTACATTTAAATTTTCAAGGTACACACGCTTTTGTGAGAGAAATAGAAAAATGATACATAAAAGTAAAACAAAAGATCTCCACTCAAATTGAACATGGCTACTCAAATTGAACATGGTTAGCAATGCTGAATTAAAATGAGACATACATTAAAGGCATAACCCTCCTTGAGTTCTAGATGCACATACTTGGGCAAGAAATATCACCAACACTTTCATTTGGAGTATTCTGAGAAAAGAAAATCAAGATTTTCCAAGATTAATCTCCTGTCCTGAGGCTTGGCAAAACATGCCCATCTGTAGAGCCGAGGCTTCAGCACACATAAACAAGTCATCAAACCTGAGACATCAGGTCCATCTCTAGATGCCTTAATTGGCTTCTATTTTTTATCTTCAAGAATGGTAAATTGTTCAGACATTAAATGGAAATTTATTGTTAACCAAATTCAGACTGTTCAAATTCTAATATTTCAAAGAATACATGATTGATTTCATACATATATACTAGGTATATCACAAAATCCAAACAACAAGACATTCCCAGATCCCAATTGACAATTTTTAATGCTAGTTTTGAGTCCCAATCTGAGGCCCAGAAAATCCATCTTCATAAAGTTAAAGCCCATCACCTTCTTGCTTCTGGCCTATGCCTTCTTCCTCATCTTTGTATTACTTTTTCCTTTCACTGTGATTCAAAGTCCAAAAACTACTATTGCAGCAAAATCATCTGGCCATGTCAAATAACATACATAATGAAAACATATGACGACCGCTATAGCATCTCATGGTTTCCAAGGTGCCGGAGGCGGTGGTGGAGTTGGAAACATTGGGGGAACCGCAGAGAATATGGTGTTCTTGTCAATCCTGGTAGTTTTATCGCCCGACAAAGCCACAAGTGCCGCAACTAAACCTGCATTGCCTGCAAGTGTCGGCTCTGTGTAATTGTAATTAGTGCGGACATCATGGAAACCATCGTGCTTGTCAGGGCCAGCAACCATGGCTCCGACAAGTGTATTTGGATTCGGCTTTGAAGTGTCCCTCCATTTCCATCCTCCTTTACAGTTATACCTGGTTTTGTCCTTAGGGATTGATGCACCTCTATGATGGACATGTTTTGGGTAATGACTACCAAAACCCACAACATAGCTCATCTTACGAGGATTTTTGCCAAGGATGTAATCCATCTGCCAAATCAAGAGAGAGAGAAGAAAAAAATTAGACATCGTGCTTCAACAAAATTTATTATTATGCAAGGCTGTGAGCAGACTAGAGCCAGTCACCCCTGCCGCGGGGGGGGGGGGGGGGGGGGGGTTGTTGGTTGACCATCTTATTTGGTGGAGCGGAAACTATCACATACCTGGGTTCTGGCAAATTCACGCAGGACGTCAGTTGAATAGAAATTGGGTCCACAATACCATCCAGGCGTATCTGCAGCTTCAAGATAGTCGCTATATAAGGCAGCCAAGAAGGCTGCATTGACTACATACTGAAGAGGCTGAGGCCTTCCATGGTTTAACTGGATCAAGCCTCCTGTGAGAGATCCCCGAAAAGTTGCATTATGATCAGATAGTTACATTAAACTACATATTGGATACCACAAGGTCAATCGAGCAGGAGATGGCTCACCTTTTGTTCTGTTAAAGCTTGTGAAAATTGGGAGGTACGAGCACATGACTATGCTGGTTTGATTGTGAAATGTCCTCAACATTTCTTCATATGGGTAACCAGGGCTCAAGAATAATCTCAATCGACTCAGAAGCACCTGAGCACAAATTAACAAAGATAGTATCAGTAAATAACCGGGGCATGGTTTCTCCAAAAGCTTTGGAGTTGGATCTTGATGACTGCTTGGATTATTCTTCAATAGACGTGCATGTCAAGTTAAAGAGCATAAAATCATATATTGTATACACAATAGAACTTTACCAAACTGGTCAGCTACCATGACAACAGACTGAGAAATGCTAAAGCGAAAAAGTTTTTTGAGGGTGAACATAGCAGTACGTATGAAATTTTTCCAAAGGTGTCGTGTGACAAAAGCATTTAAAATATTTCAAATGCATGGCCTGCAACTAAGTTTTTAGACAATTACTCACCACAACATAGGCCCTGTTTCCATTAACTTTGACGAAAATCACTTTTCAAGAACTATCTTTTCACATATTGCTTTAGAGTTGCGTCCAAACTATCTCTTCACCTATCAAAATTTTCATACTAGAAGTGATTGTGGCAAAAGCTAGGGAAGCCTAGCTTTCCAACCTTCCTATTACCCCTCAAGTCGTCTAGAAGTGATTATCAACCCATTCTTAGATCAAATGGATGTTTGAGCTTCAAAAGTGATCTTAGGCAAAGCTAATCCAAACGGAGCCATAGTAAAGAGTATTTAGAAACAAGAAAATGTTTGGGTAGACCCATGACGCATGTTTATTTTCCATGGATTGCAAGAGAGCCATATACTAACACTTGTAACACTCAAGGGAAAGACAACAGGAAAAATATGATATGATTTATCTTTCAAAAGAAATAAACATCAAATAATTGAAAAGCATATTATTGCATTCAAGCATGAAAAAAAC
Organism: Hamamelis virginiana; assembly: GCA_017140935.1. Lineage (NCBI taxonomy): Eukaryota > Viridiplantae > Streptophyta > Magnoliopsida > Saxifragales > Hamamelidaceae > Hamamelis > Hamamelis virginiana. The sequence goes on from JAESVK010000164.1 coordinate 423,271, forward strand.
CCAAGAACTCAATAAGTTCAAGTTATAGCCGAGCGACATGCAAATGCTTGCCAGTGCAGCACACAAGCAGACAAAAGTTGAATCATGCAGCAACTATGCAGCTTAAAACATAACAGAAAGAAGCTCAACTGACTAACCTGAGCACCAGCAAGCTTGTTGTCCCAGCTAAATACACCATAATCTGGGCCTCCCCAGAAAGCACCAGCATGTTTGGCCAGACCAGGAGTAGTAGCAAGCTGAAGATAGGAAGAATTCCCTGTTGCATAGTACAACCAAGCCGCACCCCACACATACTCATCCCAGTAACTAGTGGAATTATAAAACAGTGAAGGGTCTGAACCACCCGCACTATATCTGCCTCGTTGCTCCCTGGAAAACTTAAAGACTGTTTTGGCACCATGGACAAGTTTCTGCGAGTAGGCTTTGTTGTCTTTGAAAACAATGGATGCAGCAGCTAAAGCAGCAGCCATCTCTGCACCAAGATCCGAGCAGCTATGACATTCATACACAGGACGTGCGTAATCTATGTCCTCGGGACGCATCCAACAATAATGATCATTAGGAGTAGTACTCCCTTTTGAAGTATCCCCCACGCCGACCTGTCAAAATATAATTTATTTATTTATTTATTTATTTTTGGAGGGGGGGGAGGGGTGTTAAATTTGTCAATTAGACTGCATACTCCAGGTAATTAAAAATTTTCAAAAGATCCATAGTCAAAATATTAACAGTTGTTTGATGAACAATTAGTATCGAAGAAAATGTACGAAGTAATAGCCGAGAAACTAGCCGGAAACTATTGGGATCTCCTAAAGAACATGAGGGAGGAACAGAAAAATTATTAAGCACTTTCCTATTCCTATTATTATAAATAAGAAGTCCATCTTACAGTAGTAAAATCAAACCAAAAACCACATTGAAGTAAAAGATGAACAGCACGTAGTTCACACGGTCAAAGACTGTGTCTCAAGACTATTTGAGGGACTGAATTTGCAAGTGATCTCACCCTTCCTAAGGACTTGGGCAGATTCAGAATATGTTCAGACTGTCAAGGACCACATCTCCAAACTATCAGATTGTATCTAATGGACGGAATTTGACGGGTGATCTCATCCATTCTTAAGGACTAGGATCCACACCTCAATGGGAAGAGGCCTAGATCCTATGTGGAACAAAAAAAAAATGTAGAAGATGGATAACATTGCAAACTGATATTCTAAAATATCCACAGTACCTGTGCGGCGATGACGTTAATGGTATCGGCAGAGGAGTTGAAGGTCTTGAGAAGGTAATCAGTCCCCCACTTGATTATATCTTTAACATGGTTGAGCTCTCCAGCGGCTTCATATTTGGCACTGTATTCGATGACGCTCCAGCTCAACATGGTCATGGCAAAGGATTTAGGGAAATTGAACTTGATGGCATCTCCAGCATCATAATAGCCACCCACCAGATCTTTAATAACAGACGACGAAGACTTGCCATCACTGGTACAAGAGTTACCCCTCCACGATACATTATTATGCTTTGGGAGTTTTCCAGCTGCAATCGTCAAGCACAAAAAGAAAAATTAAAAATCTTAAAAATAAGATGAGAAGAAGGAGAATCCCAGATCTGAGAAGCCATAAAGGAAGAAGCATACAGCGCTGAGCATTGAAGAACATGAGGGCCTTGTGGAGGGCGAGAGTGTAATTGTCAGGGGGAGCGTGGGCGTGGTGATGGCGCGGCACTGTCTTGACGATGAGGGTAATGAAGCCGGCGAGGAAGCCGGCGACGAGGAGGGTGCCGACCGTCCAGACGAAGATCTTGCGGCTGACGATGATGCAACCAAGATCAACGTACTTCTTCTTCTTCTGTTCGCCGGGACCCAACAGCCAGCTCTGCTGTGTCTCGTCCAAGGGCCTGGAAAGGGCGGCCCTGTCAAAATCCTGCAAATTACGGCTACGGTCATCGTCGGTCGCCGAATCCGCCGCGTTGATCTCCAGCGGACCTCCCCATGGATCCCTTCCGTACATACTCAACCACAGACGGAAGCAGATAGATTGAGAGGGAGAGAGATTGTAGTTTGTTTTGGTATTTCTGATGTTCTCAGCAAATGCAAAAGCCCGATCTAGGTTAAAATATGTGGGAGAGGAAAGAAAATGGAAGGAGAGAGAAAATGTTGCTGTTTCTCTCTCTCTCTTTCTCTCTGCGGAGAGGTGTGTGGAGTCTGTGTGTAGTGTGGAGAGGTGGATTGAATGGATGTAGTGGAAGTGCCCAATAATGTAGCATGTGGAAGGTGGGTGGGTTTGGGATTAGGATTCTTTTTTATTATTATTATTATTAATTTAATTTAAGTTTTATTAGAGTGACAGTGCACAATTGGGTGGGTGACACCGACGCGCCCCCTAATGGACATGGACAGTCTGTCTAACACTTAACACACTCCGGTTGCTTTGGTTACATGCTTCATACTGCCTGGAAGTCTCCCCCAACCAACGGGTAGACTAGATGGGTCAAATATTAAACGCGCATAAATTTTCCACACCTCCGCTGGAAAACAGTATTTAGATTAGATAAAATCTAATATGAAAATTATATTTTAAAAATCTACTTATTCTTATATCCATCGTGTCACTACAATATTAACTTCATATTCATATCATATCGGCTCATGAGTAAATATGGAATGTATATTTTGAAAAATTAATTATTTGATTAAATACTATACATATGTATGCTATGCATACCAAAAATTACAGTGATCTAACAGTTGGTTTTTCATATACAATATTGAGAAAAAGTATAATAGCTTTCAATTGTCAGAATTTTTCATATTATGTATTTTCAAATACTGATATCGGATGACTGTTATTTTTTCCAGACGTGACATTCATAACGAAAGTATTTAATCCAAATATTTGTTTTTCAAAATGGAAAATGCTATGCATCACTACAATAAAGAAAAATTGTGAATTTCTAAAAATACCCATGAATGATTTTCTAAAACTACTCTTATTTTCTTATTGTAATGATACTTGTAGTGATTCTTTGTTGCGATGTATAGCATTATTCTTTTCAAAATATGCATCCCATTATTACCTATAAGCATCATGTGTTGAATGGTAGGAAAATTTGGCCAAAAGTCCTATTTTAGGGACCTCTCTTGCATAAAGTCCTCATTTAGGATTTTTAATGATTAAAGTCATTTTTAATGTGATTTTAATGTATTAAGTCTCAAAATTTAAAATAATCTTTTTTACATACCAGAATTGCCCCTCTACTCATATATCGTCTGATGATGGAGGCATGGAGCTCACGGGATAAACGAACAATCGTTACAAAGAATACTAAGGATCTTAGTATTCTAGAAGCTTCGTGAAATTAAATAGTAAAGGCAAATCCATGCATTATGCATTGATCCCAAACATCCATGATTGATGCTAATGTTTGGGCTTTGAGTCGGCGCGGTGGAGACCTTAAAATCCAACAAAAAAAAGTCTTCAATCCAAAATCACCATGAGATCTGAAATCCAATTGATGCTAATGTTTGGGCTTTGAGATCTAAACATCACAGAAATCACCATGAGACCGGTTGATGAATTTCCGGCAAGCTTTGTCATCTCCACAGATCAGTACATATCGTCTCCATTTCTGGCGCAACTCGATGTAGTCTCCAATGCAGATCATATCCATCTCAAGTTGCAGATGGACCATCTTCATTGTTGCTGATCACCATAAGATATCAGTTAAAACTATAGCAGCAGCGCAGATTAGCAGCTGCACAGTTAATTGATTCTTCTCAGTTGCAAAGGATCCCGCATTAACTGACCTAAAAAATACTTGATCATTATCTTCTTCTTCTTTCTTATGTGACATTGGGTTTTTGAATTCTAACACACACAGGGAAGAGAGAGAGAAACAGAAAATGAAGGAAAATATATATATTTTTTTTGATTTGGTTTTTTGTTTATTTGTTTGGTTGCCGAGAAAACTTTTGGAAAGAAAATGGAAAATGAATAAAGAATATGTGGTGAAATGCGTTTTTCAGCGTAAAAAAAAATGTATTTTTGGCATAATGAAATGTATTTTTTTGCGTAGTGAAATAGGTTCCGGCGTAGTGATCTCGGGATTCCGACATAGTGAAATAAGGCTCCGGCGTAGTGAATCAGAGGTTTCAGCGTAGTGAAGTCGGGGATTGGGGCGTAGGTGGCGATGAACGTAATTATGAAGGAGGGGTATTTTTGTCTAATTCATGTCAAAAGAACTTTTTGCATGAAGGATCTTTTGAGATCGAGAACTTTTGACATGAATATAGTATAAAGGATGATCTTTGGCCAATTTCCCCTTGATAGTATTCTATATGTGATATTTTTTATTAATTAGAAATATGAATTTATGTATCGAGCCATTATTAGTATTACATTTAACATATATCTAATATGCATAGAAAATGTATTTAATTTATAAATTTTTTTTTTTAAAAAAAAATACAACTTTTACATAAAAGTAAATATAAAAACGTGTATAAATAAGGGGAAGATAGAATTTGATATATATATATATATATATATATATAACTATAAAACAAAGCTACCTCAAATTTCTAAGAAGGCTCTCCTATCTCCATCCGATAGAGGTACGGTTGATGGGCATTGGTAAGTGAAATTTCCGCATCAAGTAGGCGGAGGGGATTATTTCACATTTTCACCCTCCTTTGGTGCAATGGGGTTACTATCTCAACTACTACCGCCCCAGCGTCCCTTTCTTTGCCGACACTCAAAGATTTCCATCCATACTTTTGAACTTTTTCTTTTTCTTTTTCTTCTTTTTTATATTATTTTATTTTATGTCACGCACTTGGATCATGCATTGCATTCTTGTTGCTTTGGACTTATGTCCCTCTCCCTCTCTATTTTAATATTGTCCCACTCAGAACCTACACACAAAGGACAACAACGTCCTAACAACTCTTCTATAATTCCTTTTTTTTGTATTTTTTTCCCCTCTCTCTCTCTCACTCTCTCTCAATGTAGCATATGAGAATCTATTTGTGTTAATTATTTTTAAAATAAATGCCCAATAGAGTGTCGGTGATTGAGTTGAACCGGCCATGAATAGAGAGTGTCGGTGCAAGTGTACAGACAAATTATGGAACAAGACTCAAATGTTTACTCCAATCAGGGGAGACTTTTACCCCTTTCTCTAATTTCCAACCATTACATTTTTCACATAAATTTGAGTTTTAAGTTTACCACTGGATGATTTTTATTTATTTATTTATTTTGGTTCTTAAGATTTGAAATGGGAATTTTCTTAAAAGAAGTGACAAGCTATTTCTCAAATTTGAGAAATGTTGTGATGATGGACCGGTTTTCATACAATCAGGTCATCTAATCCGGTTTCTAATAATTCTGTTCTTGATTGTGTGGGATCTAAGGTGACAGAGGAAATGAATCAGCAATTGACTCGGTTGTTTCTTCATTCTTATTGGCATCTCGTGGGGGAAGTGATGTAACTCAGGCAGTGAAATCATTTTTCCAAGAGGGGGTTATTTCCATTTGATCTCAATGCTACATGTGGAATTACCCTAGTAAAGAAGAAAATATTGGTAATGGCTTCTACAAATCAAAACTGTGGCTGTTGAAATGGAAAATTGGGTGATTGCATCCTCTCCTTAAATTCTGTGATCTGCACTCTTTAGCAACACTCGACTGAAGGGTTGGGGGACCACACACAATCACACCAACATCAACATGGCCCCATCGCTCTGACACCCATCCAAATATCTCTGCAACAAGGCAAAAAAAAAAACAAAGAATTAAGGATTGTAGAACCCAAGAGAATCAACAACATCACTAGACTGTCTAGGTTCTAATTTTTCAATTTTTTCATGTGGAAGCAGCAGCAGCAGCAGCAGGGTTGTGTAAAAGAAACCTTAAATCCTGTCATGGTGCTAGTGTGCAATGGCTAATTTTATTTCTATCAAAGTTGAAATCTTTAGATTATTATTATTATTATTATTTGTTTTCCATTTCTTTTTGTGACAAAAGGAAATGACATGCCATGGAGAAGTACCTTTAAAGTTTGGTCTGTGACCGTACACAATAGTAGTTGAACTAGCAAGCTTTTCCTGGAATATATCCTCGCCAGCCACTTGATCATTATGCTGCAATATGTCAACTTTTTCCCAATTTTCCTCACATTCTTCCCTGGCTGAAGTTCTTTCCCAAAAATGCCATAGAGCAATCACAAGACCTCCAAAGATGAAAACACTTGCAACCATGCATGCTAGAAAAAGAAACCCTCTGTACCACCAATAAGATATGCTAAAAGGGTTTATGTAACACATATTTAACAAACCCAAAGTGATAACAAAACCAATCGTAGATGAGATAACATAAATTCCAGGCCATATCTTGTTTCCTGTACCAACCAAAACAGACATGCCACATTCATTGGAGACAGGGAAAACACAAGAGATCGTAGCCCTGTTTCCTTTACCCTCCTCCTCCTGCAAATCTTAAAATAAATAATTAAAAAGTAAAAAAAGATAATGATTGAATTATCTAGCAAAGGAAAGTACAACTCCACCTACCAATGGGGGATCTGATTCTTGAGTGATGTAAGCTTGAATTTCAATATTCAGTTTATCAGAGGAAAATGGACAGATTGACTCCATGTCAACTGCAGAAAGAAGAGAGAGCTCATTTGATTTCTTCACAGCCCAAACAAGTAGAATATTTCTTGATAGACAAGGTTTCCTCTCCTTAACACGGTGAAGAATATCGCTCAAGATAGCTAGGAACGGTGAAATCCCACTGCCTCCTGCCACTAAAACAAGGTTTTCATACCTAACAGAACAAAATAGGCCAAGTCAGTACATTTATAAAAACATATTAAGACTTGAAATGAGAAATACTGGATCACCAGCAAATCCTGCTTTATGGAATTTTTTTCAATCCTATGAAGAATAATTTGCCATGTAAGACATTGTTCTGTGGTGGATGTGAACTTCACCAAATTCTAAATATGCTACAAGTGTTCAATTTATATAAAGTTTATTTAAACTTATGTATCTTGAAAGTTAAACCAGTCCTTTACAAAGTAAAATTATTACAAAAATTTGGCCACCTATGGATCAAGCACTACACTGATTTTAGCTTGGACCCAAACACGTCTAGCATGATATAAGTTTTTAAAACTTCGCAATTTTTTTTTTTATGTTAATTTTCTTTTCTTTTTTAATGTTTTTGGGTGAAAGATGAATTATAGAACCAGTTATTAAACAACAGCTGCCATCATCTGTTACAAGCATGTATGTACGTGTATGAAGCAGATAATACATACATCAAGTGATAAGGTGATTCATGCCCATAGGGCCCCTCTATAGAAGCTGTAATCTCAGAATGTGGTTGGATAGAAAGCCCTATTCGAGATTCCTCTGCAGATATATTTGTGATTTTTCCTCTTAGCTTTGTCGTCCAGTCTCCGACAACCTTTACGAGGACGGAAAGATGATATTTACCATCCATAGGACTAGATGAAACACTGAAAGGGTGCCATTGCAACCAAGACAATTCCCGAATTCGAAGGAAGATGAAACCAAGGGCATTGTACTGCAGACCTACATTGTCCAAGAGGAAGCTGTATGATATTTGGTAACAATAAATATTACAAGGAAACAATTAATATGCAAAGAATCAATCTTACTTCCAGGTTTAGGAACGACCAATTTCACCGTTCCACATGGAAAGCTTGTGGCCGAAATTATGCTGACAGTCCTTCGTGATTGGCAGAATCTTAGAAAGCGATCGAGCATGAAAAGAAATATCCCTCCTGCAGCTTTGCTGAAATAGGTATCACCAGTATGCAGCGCGAAGAAGATAACAAAGACTATGTATAGTTGATGGGTGTAGAAGAACAGTTCAAAATATTTCTTCCTCACAGGAGGAAGTGTTGTCACCCACATCAATAGACCAAAACAATAGCAGATAACACCTGCAAAATTGGCACCGCCTTCACTTTTCCACTCCACTAACTGCAAGGAAAACAATTCAGCAAGTTATATATGCAGTTTTCAGCGTCTTCCTCTGTTCCCATGTCTCTCTCTGGTATGTGTTTTACAATGGTAGTTTACATATTTTATGAAGCATGAAAGAGGGGACAGTTTACATAGTACAACAAGAATCGACAAGACTGTGTTCACAAAATTTTCACATCATGCTATCTCTTTCTTCATGCATGCAATAACTAAACTCGCCTTTAAGTTTATTTCTTACACATGAAACAAAAATTCTGTTGAGTCTTACCAAATTATTAATAGCTTGGAGAAAATGCCAAAAGCTACGCACATGAAATGCACAAAAGGCTTCACTGATTATAGTTGAGGGCAAGCAAGCAATAATTGTACACTGGCACATCCCAATAAAAATGCTTCCACTATCAACATACTTTGACAAAGAAGATGGAGGAAAAAAGAGTAATAACTAATTTTCTTGATTCTCTGGAGAACAATTAGGTCAGCCACACTAAACTCTGACAAATCTCATCATACAGCACCGGGCTTGAGACAGTAAACTTAATTTCCAGAAATATATGATGAAGATGGTATTATTTTGAATTAGAGGCTTTTCCTACCCTGATTTGATGTGAGTTCGCTCATGGTTGCTTTATGCTTAATTGTGTTTTAAAGGCTAGATGGTTGTTAATGATTTGGAATATAAAAATCTCAGGTATTTTAAAGGAGTTGAACTACGGTATGGTCACATGTATAAAACATGATTTTTGCTTTAAGAGACTACTGTCATGCAAATTATTGTGAGACTAATTAGTTTCCCTTGAATCAACCAGATCTTTGCTCTATCTCCTGTAATTGAATGGCTTTTGTGAAACATGAAACCAAAGTATGATGTACCTGGTTCTCATTTCTACCAAGGTCTCCAATGAATAAGTTTTCCTTTTAACATTTTCTATTTTATTTATATATTGTATTCAAGTTGGGACTCATGTGTGGGTTGCATCGGGAGGTTGACTCACGTATGGTGACACGATGGCTGAAGGTCTTAGGTGAAAGGGAGAGCGAACCCTTCCCCAGGGGTTGACCCTCGAACTCAAGAAGTAATGAGGGTAAGCAAACAGAAAACGAAATAGCAATAGGTAGACGGGAACATTCCATCTGTTGACCTTGGTAGTAGAATACCTCCTATTGTCCATAAGTAAATTGTTATGTATATGAGGAAATGCAAGTGAAAATCGAGCATGAGTACTTACTTCTTTTAGTAGAACGCCTCGTATTGTCCATAAAATTATATAGCATAGCCCATGAAGAGTAAGAAGGAACATTGTGAGATTACCCAACCATATATGATATCTCGTAGCATGCTCAAAAGGTATATCTATAAGGCGGAGAAGAATTGATCCTCTTGCAATGGGGAGAAACAAAAAGGCCAAGCAGGATAAGGCAATCAAACCAAAGCAATATGCGGACATTCGCAACATAAAAAGCCTGAAAAGTGCAAAGGAAATCAACTAATGAAACCAATCTGAGGGCTGTTGGAAAGTAATAAATAGTAGATAATAGTGTCCTTGGGATTGAAGTAGTAAGAAGAATCGATGGTATGGAGATTTAGAAGTAAAAACAAAATAGTGTACCTTTTCTCAAGAGGGGTCAATGAGCCGTAGGAAGGTAACATGCTGAAGTTGACGACAGTATAAGCATAAACAGCCCAGACAACAAACACAAGAAAGAGGATGATTCCAATCAACTCCGCAGCAGAAACAACCCCGAATACTCCATCCACCAGAACGGGGAACGTCCCCAACCGGAATCTTGGAGTCTTCTTCTTCTTCTTCCTATAATACATGAAAGATGTTCATAATTAAATCACAACTTTAATTGACTCAGTATGTGTGGAAATAAGAATCCAAAAACAGAGAGAGAGAGAGAGAGAGGGTAAGTGATGGATAACATACTTTTCGAGTTCCACTTCCTCTTTGCCGGACAGGATAAGATATGGAATAGCAAGAATTGCAATGATGAAAATTGGGGCGCTGTATAACACAAATGCACTCCCTGCATTTTTAATTTGAAGCCAACTAATTAATTATGAGACGTTGAAAAATACATTATGAGAGGAAATTTAAGAAAAGAAAGAAAAAAGAGATCGAGAACCTACCTGTCTCCCCAAATAAAGTTCCACTAGTAGCCGTAACCCAGTCATCGTAGAGGTTGGTTCCAAAGGCCGAGGGGACCAGAAAAAACAGAGCAATCCAAGCAATGAAAATCACCCACGTTGTAATTTTGAGAATCCATCTGGCGGAGAATATGAAGAAGCGCGGCGGTGTCTTCTTGTGGGTGGTGTTGGTAGAAAGAAGAGGTTGATGGGCTGAACCTTCATCCATGACCATGGCCATGGTGGTAAAAGGTAATCAGCACAAACAGGTCGTGGGTAATATAAGGAGGCCAAGGAACGAAAAAGAAGAAAATTAAAATTAATAAATTGTTGCATGGCATGGGACTTTCACAGTTAACACCTATGATTCAAACTCCTCTTTCACCTAATCTTCTTCGCCTACTCAGGGCCTCAGGCTATGGCATTTTGTAAGAAGCCTGGAGAAAAAGACGAAGCCTATACTTAAATTATTGCAGATAAAGCAGCTAAAAAAGTGCTAGGTTGGAGTAGCCGAGTGAGTTGGTGTTGCTTGCTCTCATAAAATAAGACGAACAGAGCAAGTGAGCAAAGAAATATTCCTTTTGAAGGGGTACGAGGAGGAGGAGGAAAATTAGTTGGGGAATGTATGACCCCCAGAGTCCAGAAGAGGTTTGAATTATCGTTGTTGTCTTGTTTGCATCAAATACGGAGTATTATTTATTCTATGGTCCTCAAGTCTTGTCTGCACACGCTCCACTTGGACAAAGCTGAATTTTGGAGTACCGCATCCACCAATACCATTCATTTACAATTCATAAGAAAACAAAAATGGAAAAAAGATTGGATAAGCAATATTTGGTGCTCACACTAGAATTCTTCAAGGAGGATTTTTCATTTTAGTCGGGGGCGTTTGGTTGCCTGTAAAGAATTATGTAATGTAATCTGCTTAAATCATGTTTGGCGCGTCATGGTGCGGATGTAATCCACTTTACGGGCGTAATCTACCATCAAGAAAGGCTATAAAATGGATTGCGGTCTTCAACCAAAGTATTCCGGGTAATGTAATGTAATCTACTTTACAGTCAATTAAATTACATGGCTATCCAAACGCATTTCTGGGTAATGTAATGTAATCTGATTTCACATTCCCTACTCATCCAAACAAATGAGATGTAATTTGGAATGTAATTTAAATTACCAATGTGATCAAATTACACTGTAATCTACTTTACTGTCAATTAAATTACATTACATTACAGGCAACCAAATGCCCCTTGAGATCGAGTTTGCACTTTACAGAAAGAACAATTCAAAGTTATTGATCTTCTTTTTCGTTTTTCATTAATTACTATGGATTTTAGGTATTTCTGCTTTTGGACATTTTTCCCATTCCTTTCTACTTAATTAATTGCTTGTTTCCAGATGACCTGAATGCACGCAAAATCTGCTCTTCAATAATTATTTTCTAAGAATCCTCAAATTTCCAAAAATCCCCTTCTTTTTATGTACCACTTTTTAGTCATCTCTCACAAAAATCCACCTTGAATATTTATTAGAATATGAAATTTTCAAGGGGACTTTTGTAAAAGGGGACACGAAAATGGTACATACAAGTGGGACAGAAGATCTCCGTTCAATATAATACACCTTCTAATTAATGAAGATGCATGCATGATTGGTTTTGAATTCAATTTCTTTTCTCAGTAATTATTCCAAGATTTAATGGTTTCAAGACGAATTACTTTTGGTGCATCCAGAAAGGCAGAAACAAGATTCTGGATCCATCAATCTCAAGACATGCTTGAGTATGCAGAGCCCCTACAGCTACTCTTTCTTACAGTCTTTCAAAACTCCTGAGTTGTAACACCCCACACAGGGTAACCCTTAAGCGATAATTATACAGTAACATAAAACATCAAGCGCTTATCTTTTGGATAATTCCAATACAAATTTAACAGTTTTATAAAATACATAAAGTGCAGAAATTACTACATTCCAAAATATAAAGACAACGATGAGTACTAGTATATAATATGAGCACAGTCCCGTAATGTACTCAAAACAGTCTCATATTGCAACTCGAAATGAGTATTCACAAAGAGTAACACTGTCATATCCATCCTCAGAAATCCCATAACTCCCTAATACTTTCTTCAAAGTTACTGGCTTGATGATCCTGTGGGGGGGGGGGGGAACGGAGTGAGCAAAGACCACTATTGCTCAGTAAGGTTCGTAAACCTCCAATATTACATGACGCTTTTAAAAGAAACGTCGGAATTTTAAATCTATCAGTAAATCACATCATCAACTAAACATCACATATAATATCCTTATTCATTGATATGTTGCAGGATATATTCATCTCATTTTAATAAAAAGTAATCATGCTTTATGCATATGACAGATATACAATGCAATGCTAATGCAATCATGTCTGCCATCTTCTCTGTCATGTCTTTTTTATAGAACGGATATCAGTACTCTAATGGTAACCTTGTTTTTAAGATTCACCATTTCACCACATCAGATAGCTATCTCATTTTTTTTCATCTTACCACAACAACATTCCCACCTTTTTAGGATGTATATCACACAGTCCCCGCCTTTTTAGAACCTACCGCGATTGTTACTCATTGACAAGAGGATTTACGTGTTGTTTTTAGCAAGGGTGATATATAAGTGCACTAACTGTTTCCAGGATCTTTTGTCCATTGGTGGTATCTCAATTCCTCATCTCCACAGTCACATAAATAATCACAAATGCATATGATTTTCTATGCAATATATCTCACATGTAACTGTGTCTTATGCCAGATGCAATTATTCCATGCAATACATATCAACAATTCATGTATGACACTCCATGCATACATTTCATAGTATATTAGCTCATATATTTCATATCAACAGTTATATCAATGATATACATATGAATTAACTTGAACCACTACCTGTAACTGTGCCTTTGTAATTCTCCGTACTTCTCCAAGTAACAATATTTCTCGCTTTGCCTGTACGCACCACATACATGCCCATACACGTATGTCTACATAACAAGCGCACAATTTTATTTTCTCAAAATACATTGTTACTCGGAGATGTATGGAATTTACTTATAAGCACAGTCACTTTCTTTCCAATATATCACAACCACATTGCCATATGTCAATTTATTGTGCAATAAGTATGGCAAATATCACATGCATATATTTTATGCATAATAATTAACATGCGCCATATACATTATGTTATTCATAATAAACAGTAACAGCATGTTATAATCTTTATTACTATCTCATACTTGATTTTTAAAAGAATCAAGATAACCACATCACTATTCGTAATATATATATATATATATATAAATGCTCTTATCAGCAAATGCTGATTTTAGCTTAAAGTCAGCAAAGAGCAGCCACCGTTGGATCAAATTTGAGGGCTGAGATTAGTCCATTCAAATAACCCGAATCTTGACCCGTGCTTCCCCAAAACTCCCCACGTATATCCTAGCCCAAACCCGCTTCATCAGCAAACACTTCTCACCCTAGGGCATGAATTCACAATTATTCTTGCAGAGACTTGGTAAAACCCAGAGGTTCGTCATCATTATCTTCTATATACAAAACTCTTTCTTCTTCAATCTCATCTCTTGTTTCTCTCTCAAGGATCTGAAGACCTCCTCTGTTTTTCGCCATTGAATCGTCGAATCCATTGTAAAAAAACAGAAAATTTATGATTTTTTTTTGTTTTTATTTTTGGGATTGTTTTCTGGGTTCTTTTACGATCATCATTTTTGAGGATTGGTCAAAAGATTTAAGGGTTATAGAGAAATCAGCAGTCAAACATTCTGTGAGTAATAATCAGCAAGATCTTGTCCATCATCCACCTATTCAGAACAGGCCCCACTATGTCAAGAGAGTGTCAAGTGCAGGGCTTCAGGCAGAATCGGTGCTGCAAACGAAAACTGGTCAGGGAGAAGTGTTTGCTGATGAAGCAGGTTGGGGCTGGGATATACGTGGGGAGTTTGGGGGAAGGGCGGGTCAAGATTCGGGTTATTTGAGTGGGCTAATCGCAGCCCTCAAATTTGATCCAACGGTGGCTGCTCTTTGCTGACTTTAAGCTAAAATCAGCATTTGCTGATAAGAACATTTATATATATATATATATATATATATATATCATTACCGAATATAGGTCAACACAGTTCCCTAAGCAATATATCCATTCTCAGGGGTTTACCTTAAGTCCACAGTATCCATTTTTTCTAGATATCTCAACTAATTTGTTTAAATACCCTTAGGTATCTAAAGAAATACTTCAATTCTATATTCTCACGCAGTTGAATTATCAACATCAATGTCACACACACACACACACACACACACACACACACACACACACACACAC
>JAESVK010000164.1:443758-462769 GCA_017140935.1 Hamamelis virginiana
TCTACAAACCAGAGTTGGATCCGGGGGCTAGGTTACGACGTGGGAAGGTTCCAAGCTTTCACTTGTAGGCACCCACCTCGCCCTAATTAAAGGACTTCTAATTTATTTGGGCTATTTAAATCCTTAATGCAAACAATCCTAAATAATCTAATCAACCAAAAAAATAGTGATATAAATGCATTATCTATATTAGTCATATTAATAATAAGAAAATATATACAAACAAACCCTAAAAACCTAGAATACCCTACGGGCATCCTAGGGCGGACTTGAGCCTATTAGCGCCTACGTAACTTACTAGTATCACCTAGCAAGTATCAAAGTCCACGTAGTTCGACTACCCTAGGACTCTCCTATTGTAATCGATCACATCATCAAAGGTATTCAACCTAATTCAAGACTCCAACTTCGAGAGTTTTTGTTTGTTTAAAATCATTTATTCGAAATCATTTCAAATTAAAAGACTTTCTTAAAATCCAATTATTCTAAACAATTCTTATCTTTAGAATTAAATTCCAATTGAAAATCTTTTTCAAAGATATTTCAAGAAAACAAATCATATTGAGAGGAATTTCATTCCAAAGTAAAAATCTTTAAAACATTTCAAATCTTTTTTTGAAAATCATTTAATAATCAAATATCTCATAAAATCATGTTTATTTCATAAACATTGCATCAAAAATCTTTTTAGGAAATCTTTCGAAGATTGACTCTTAAATTGATTAAAATACTCAAATTTGAGTATGACTTTTACAACAAAGGACAGTCCTAGGGAAGGTCAATTGACCTTCCTAAACCTAGGGTCTCTAACTAGCCCTAAAGTTAATCTAAAAACCTAATATACTAATGCAAATGCATGCTGTAATTTAAACAAATAAGCATGTAATCAATTCTAACAATGCATGAAAATGCTCCTAAATGCACACTAATTACGCTATGTGAACCTAAGCATATTTCTAAGTTGGATTTGGCCTTAAAATGATTTTTAGAAGTGATTTAAGGACATAAACAAATCTGGACAGATTTGAATATGTACTTTAAACTACTCTAAAAACCATGAAAACAAAGAATAAAAAATGTGAAAATGTCCTAGCATGCTTTCTACATGAATATTTTAAATTACTATGCAAAAACATGTCAAAAATTACACCAAAATATGCTTAAACAATTAATTTAAACACAAGGGAATGATCTCATCTTTGCACGCTCCCTCGTACACATTTTATATATCCAAACCATCAAATTGATATCACAAGGGAAGGATCTTACCTTTGCACGCTCCCTCGTCCACATTTTTTATATTCAAACAATCAAATCCATGGCAAGTGTTTAAATAATCATAAAAAGCATAAACAAAAAGACTCAAGACTCATCACATGTCAAAATAACATATTAACGTACTCATATTACAATTAAAATCACCAATCAATTATCATGAGATTCAAATAACAACATGAATATATCAACATTTATTCTAAACATGCTTACACATAAAATAATGGAAAACTCATCCTAAACATGATTACTAGCATAAAATAATAGCAAAACTAATTTTAAACACATCTAATCACATAAAATCATAATGAAAAATATCCTAACATGCTTGCTAAACATATAATCATAATAAAACTAACCCTAATCATGCATGTTCACATAAAACAATGATAAAACTACTTCTAGTCATGCAAGCACACATAAAATAACAAGAAAACTAACCCTACTCATGCATACTTACATAAAATCATAAAAATGCTAACCCTAATCATGCATACTCACATAAAATCATAAAAAAAAAAAGACTAACCCTAATCATGCTTGCTAACATACAATCATAATAAAAAACTATGCTAATCATATTTACTCACATAAAATAACAATAACAGATAACCCTAATCATGCTTGCTAATATATAATCATAGTAAAGCTAACCCTAGACATGCAAACTTTATTAAACAAGCCACCTACAACAACTAATATCATTCTAACATATGCAAGCCACTAAAAATCCATACATATAATACATATTAAAACATGGAGATGAAAGAGAAGATCTACATCAAAATAACAAAACTCGAACTAGGATAGAACCCTTACATTTTCTTCCTCCTTCTTGGCTATGTTCCTTCAATCCCCAAGCCTTGAATTCCTCCTTCCTCTCCCTCCTTAGCCTCTGGTTTTCTCCCAAATGATGAATCAAAAAACGAAATTCTAAACCCTAGCCTCTTGGTCCTCTCATTCTCTAACTCTATCATGGCATATTTATAGAGTTAGGGTTTTAAATCTTGAATAGGTGGGATTAAATGCACTAAAACTCATTCTAGGACTTAGAATGAATCCCTCTAAGGTTTACAATTTGAGTTCCCTCGAAAAATCCCCCCAAAAATCGAATTAAATCGGCCAAAATAGGTGAAAACTTCCAAAAATGAAAAATGGGGTCGACCATCCTAGCCTGGACGGCTGGCCGTCCTGGGCTGGACGGTTGGCCGTCCTAGCTAGGACAGTCACCGTAGTGACTTCCCAAATTTTGTCCCATTTTCAATGGGATTTCATATTTTGGCCATATTTTGGTCAAATCTGATCCAAATTCGATGGTTCAGGGCTCAAAACGACCGTGTTTTGATCCTTCACATTTTTAGAATGTTTTTGGGTTAAAAATACTTAACCGTGGTCAAGGGTTTTGGTAAAAAGCTAGCCAATCGACCCGGTTGTGCCAAAATTGGTCATATGACCATTCTTTGTTTTGTAAAATTGATCAATTAGGCTTGCACTACTTCTAAAAACATGGTTTTAATATGAAATTGGTACTTGAAAACATGTTTTGAAAATCTTTCATTTTGTTGAAAATGACCATTTCACGGTCGATTTGAACAAAACCCTAATTCAGCTCATTTTTACCCGTGGGATCTATTTTGGGCGAATCTATCCCAACCATTCAAAGGCTCAATTGACACTTCAAATACACTCCCCACATCGATATAAACCTCATGAGACAATCCGTTTCGAATTCGGAGGTCGTTCGGAAATTATACGAGAAAAAGGATGAAAATGCCCTTCAAGTCGCAAAAACCCTAATTACCTATCGAGCTCTCATCAGAATGCCATGAAAATTTACAGGGATGTTCTAAAACACCTCAAAAGTCAAGTGCAATACAAATGGGTTGATTCCAATCCAAATGTACACATGAAATAATGAATTGTCCTTTTCCTCAGAAAAGGGCAATTTAGGTAATTTGGTCTTTACAAGGCCAATTCCTCACCAAATGATCAGCTATTCTAGTTAATCATTTGCATGAACATATGGTAGAAATAATTGGTAAAAATGGGGTGTCCACACTTGGTCAGTGGACGAAACAAGAAGAAGATGCACAATTCTTTGGCCAATATGATGACGAACAAAGTGACAATCAATTTCAATATGCTTAGTACGAGCATGAAAGACATCATTGTGTGCGATCTGAATAACACTTTGATTGTCACAGTACAAAGTAGTGGCAGAGGAATGTGAAACACCCATGGCTTCAAGTAACCAACGAAGCCAAATAAGGTTTTGAGTAGTATCAGCAAGAGCACGATATTCAGCTTCAGTACTAGACCGAGTAATGGCAGTTTGCTTCTTATTGCGCCAGAGATAAGGGAATCTCCTAGAAAGAAATAGAAGCCAGTGGTAGAACGATGATTGGTAGGGTCCCCAACCTAGTCAGCATCAGAATAAGCACGTATATAATTCCAGAGATGAAGTAATAGAGAAATGAAGACCATGAAATAATATACCCTTGACATAACAGAGGATATAAAGAACAATAGCAAAATGAGTAGAGCGGGGAGCTGACATAAACTAACTAACAAGATGAACATCATATGCAAGGTCTGGGCGAGTGACAGTAAGATAAATAAGACTACTAACAAGCTGACGGTAGAGTGTAGTGTCAGGCAACATATTTCCATCAAAAGGAGTAAGTCGAGCATTTGTCTCAAGATGAGTAGAGACGGTCTTAGCATCAGTGAGGCCAGCTCGAGTGAGAAGATCGAATGCATGCTTGGCTTGAGAAAGATAGTAGCCATGTGAATCAGAAAAGATCTCAAGACCAATAAAGTAACCGAGACCAATAAAGTAACCGAGACTGCCAAGATCCTTCATTTCAAAGTGCTGATTGAGAAAGGATTTAAGATCTGAAATGCCACCAAGATCATTTATAAGCTTGGCATTGAGCTGATTAGGTACAAAATAATTTTCCCATTAGTTTTTTCTCTGGCAAGCTATATTTTTATGTAATTAATGGTAGTGGACCTGCTTTTTCCACCACTTCAATTTCCTTGTGTAAATGTCCACATAACAACAGTAGTTTCAGATGGCAATTCCTACTATACAGTTTTGACATGATTTATCGTACCCGGTCTATGGAAGTAGTAGCAGCAGCAGCGAGAGGAACGAACTGCAACATTTATAAAAAAGAAAAAAAAGCACACAGTGAAGAAACACAATGAGAAGTTATAAAAAAAAAAGAAAAAACAAAAAAACAAAATATTTATAGAGAGATAGAGTGATAAGAAGAAGAAGAACAGTATAAAAACATCTTATTATAAAGAAGCCGTGGAAAAAGCAGCAGCGAGATAGAGATAGAGAAGCACCAGCAGTGGAGTGAAAGAATACAATCGAGGAACGCAGCGGAAGGTAGGATTTAAAAAAATTTCCATTGTATTCATCCATGAATCAACTTAATCGATAAAACGAATCTACTTTATAATAAAGACATTAAAATAAAGCTTACTTGATATGTTCCTTCGCAATGCTATCTCACTTTGATAATCGTCCTCGCTCAAACCTCGAGCCCCAAAAGTATGGTGGCCTCCAATGAGAGTCCACACGAACACAAGAGTTGATTAACCTCCTTGATCTTTCAACACTTTGAAAAAGCAAGCATGGAAAGGGAGAGAGAGAGAGTAGCGACTATTTGAGAGAGAGAGCTCTTAGGAGTTCAAGCTTAATGACTATTAGGGTTCCCTCTCTTTAAATAGACCTCTCCTCTTCTTAGGGTGTTTGGTTACTAGTGCTAGCATGACCATTAACCCTGCTTTGGTTACTAACACTCTTGAATTAGATATCCCTTTGACTCTTAATTAATTAACCTTTAATTAATTAAAGCCAAACATATATTAATAAGAGTGCACTCCTCTCACAAGTTTAACAACCTCACTTATGTCCTTATGTGTGTGACCCATTGGGTTCATCCCAACCTAGTAGTGGCAGGGGACATCTCAATGTCGCCCAAAATAGAAACTTTCTATTTTTAGGTTCGATTAGAACAATTCCAATTTTGCCCTTAATGATAACTCTTATCATTAGGCCTTCACTAGTCATGAGTGACATCTAGCAATATGTCATGACATACCCTAGGTGTGGGTGAATATACGAACGTGTAAATGAACCCTTTGTGCTATAAATAATCCCTCACCAAACAATGTCTTGATTAAGTTAGTTGGGTATGGATTCATGTCAAACCCTAACTTAATCATGTGTTACTAATTCACCAGATTATACTCTCAATTTGGTAAACCATTGAAACACTTTTCTTGGTAACCTTCTGCTTTGGCCAAGGACTCCATTGAGATAGTAACTGTGAACTAACTAAGACATTCGCCCTTTCTTATTAAGGGTGGTGATCCTCTATTGCACACTCACCTATCTTCATACATAACTCACTAGAGCCAATGAGCACCGATTACATCCTTATGATTAAGGGTGTACGAGATACTATCAAACTCTAGCAATTCATGTATAAGATAACAAGTGGTGTCTCAAGTCTAAGGATTACAATTGTGACTATACACATGAGCAGCTTTTGACATACAAATAGAATTCCATAAGCTGTACTCATATTGGTCACGTTCGGTGTACTTGTTCTCTAACAAGCACCCACAGGTTTACTATAGTGTCTCTACACAGATGGTTCGAGACTCACCATCCTCCCATGGAGCTAGTAAAACCTGAGCTAATCTTAACGGTTTATAATCATCCAAATATATAAACCTATGATCAGGAACTAGTTTAGGATAGATGTACTTGAAAGTTATAAGTCTCTCTATCTCAACACTTGAGATATAACTCTCTATCATACTATCCAAGGACTTTATCATGAACAGTAATTAAACACAAGTTTACATGATAAAAGTAGCCATATCATAAATGAATAAAGTTCCATACAAGATAATATAATGAAATATAAAACCCTAAACACAACTTAACAATTGGTATTAGGGCACATATCTAACATGGAGAGAGGGAGAAAATATAAAGAAGCCATAGTCATCAAAATGGAACGTCAAATATGGGAAATAAAATAAAATAAAATATGGGTATTAACCAATTAGAAAGTAGCAAGAAATTAAAATGGAAAGTCAAAAATGGGAAATAAAATAAAAATAATATAATATGGGCATCAATCAATTAGAAAGTAGGAAGGAGAGTGAATTAAGGAGAGAAGATAATGGACGAGGGAAGACCTGTGAGGGTGCCACGTAGGACGGATAGCTCTATATATGATAAGATATTTCTTTTATTTTAGTTGAACTTGCATGATATCTAATTTTAAAATTATATATCGAGGCTAGTTTTGAAACTATTCTGAGATTGTGACCACTGCTTGGGAAGATATGATAGGAAATTCTAGCTAGTTTGAGGCTGTGTTGATAGCTTTCTTAATTTACCCTCTTTTTTTTTTAAGGCTGTGTTGATAGCTTTCTTAATTTACCCACTTTTTTTTTTTTTTTATCAAAGAGGATAAAATAAATATATTTTATAATGAATAACATTGTTGAGAAAAATTCATGTTAGGTTTGAAATATAATTATAGTTCAACAACAAGTAGAATCTTGTGCAGTAAAGTATGTTGATGGATACTTAATTTGGATCGATGAACAGAAAATCCACATAAAAAAAAGAACGTAGAATTATAATTTATATAAAAAAAAAGATTAGCAAATTAAAATTAGAGTCACCAGAAGCAAAGGGAGGTAGGATTGAAGAATTGCAAAGAATTAACCTGCCCCCCCCCCCTGCATTGGAATAAATAGAACTTTACTTGCTTAAAATGTTCTTTTCCTGTGTAAACTAGGGTATTCTTTTGGTTTTGATCAGCCCAGCAAATCTCTCTCTCTCTCTCTTCTCTGGTTTGTGTATTTGGCATTAGGCAATATGATCAGCGGCTGATTTGTTGAGTACCTCCAATATATCCAATAGGCGATTAGTAGCGCAGTGAATGAAGAGATGAAGGCTGTATTGGGGGGTTTTGCGTTGTGGTCTTTATCCCACATCGAAGATGATAGAGAAGGTGTTGAGCCGAGTTGAGCTATAAAGTAGGAAGCCAAATAAGAGAAAAAGCATACCTTTCTCGGCCTTTTGGCTAAGATCAAGTGTAGTATCTGTTCTTATCAGTTTAATATCTGATACGTGGGCCATCGGCCCACACGATATTAAATTAATTTTTTAAGGGGGAAGTGCCCACCACAGTAGCTTGCTGCTGGGGCCTTCGAGCGTCGCCCATGCGTTGCACTATTGCACGGGCCTGGCGCACCCCCACCAATCCTAGTTTCAAACGTTATCCTTCAATGACGACTTTTCCCTTCCAAGCCCCATCAACATTACCTTCGAAACTTTATATTCTAGTGTTTAAACTTCATAGCTTGTGTTTACTAAACCAAATTAGATTATACTTATTTTTTAGAAAAACAAAAAGAAGGAAGAACCAGTAATCCAAATAAAAGATAAATAAGTTTTAAGTCCAAACAAAACAAATACACAATGAGATGCTACATATATATTAAATTAGAAACAGAAGCAGCTTATAAATATATATATCGACGTGTACAAGTTCTTGGCTTATAAATATATTGACATGTACAAGTTCTTGGCTTATAAATATACATCATGTAGAACAAGAAACATGACTCCCCATCTTGATTATGGATCATAGATCCTCACTGTTACCATATTTTCTAGTTATGTTTGTACACACATATGGATATGTAGATAGTACAGGTGTCCCATGCAGAAGCTCGATCACGCCAAGTTCACAGTGAGAACATTTTAGCATATATGTTCATCTATTGAGCATGTCAAGGATGAGATACTGATGCCAGTGGTTACAAATCAAAACTATGACTGTTGAAATGGAAGACTGGGTGATGGCTTTTTCCCTTTAAATTCTGTGATCTGCACTCCTTAGCCACACTTGCCTGAAGACTTGGAGGACCACACACAATGACACCCACATCAACGTGGCCCCAGCGCTCTGATATGGATCCAAAAATGTCTGCAGTAAGGAGAAAAATGGAGTCAAGATACACGAGCATCTTTTTATGTAAAGTTAAAGAAATACAGAAATGACTTTGATATTACATACTAAAATGTCAAGCATGAATTTTCAGGGATTGATATTGAAACAGAGTTTAGTCACTAAAAGAATTGCAGGGATCTGAGAAATGTAAATTTCTACCAGTATTCCACAATTTACCAATTTTTTTTTTTAAAAATCTACGTACAATCTTCCAAAGATCCTAAATATTCATTCAACTTAAGCGGCCTTTTCTTCTTCATAATCATCAA
The DNA here is from genome assembly GCA_017140935.1 of Hamamelis virginiana. Lineage (NCBI taxonomy): Eukaryota > Viridiplantae > Streptophyta > Magnoliopsida > Saxifragales > Hamamelidaceae > Hamamelis > Hamamelis virginiana. The sequence goes on from JAESVK010000164.1 coordinate 452,361, forward strand.
GTCAAGAGTTGATTTCCAGATTTTGTACCAACAAAAGGAAAATAGTGAAAAATACTCCCTAAAAAAATCTTTCAATACCAAAAAATCACGTGGATAATTGTTCATAATACCCAAAAAATGAGTTCTTCATATTGAAAAAATAAAACAAAATCAGCTTTGTAGCAGACGGCGTTCAAAACTTCAAGTAAGTAGAAATTTGGACCAAAGGCCTTCAGGCCTGCCACTAAACTGACTCCCTAGTTAAAATCATGATCCCTAGTTATACCATTTTCTTTCAGTATTGTATTTTCTGGATGTATTTTTGAGCAGTAGAATTGTAGGGGACCCTAAAACACCTTGAACCAGTATAAAATCAATAACCTTAAGAAAAGTAGATAACTCTGTATGATATTGTCATGGTACTGCAGTTCATATACATACACAGATAATCTAAATTATGAATTTAACTAGAATGCTTAATTTCAAAGTTCTTATTATTATTTGTTTTGCTAGGGAAATTTTTAACAGTAACTGAACATGCCATGGATACATACCTCTGAAGTCTGGTCTGCAACCATAATGTATAATATTTGAACTCGCAAGATTTTCTAGGCATGCCTCTTTAGGTTCCACGTGCTCATCATTTTGCACAATGTCAGTCCTTTTCCTATCATCCTCGTATCCTTCACTGGCTGAAATTCGTCTTTCCCAGAGATGCCATAAACCAACCACGAGACCCCCGAAGATAAACACACTTGCAACCATGCATACTACAAATAGAAGCCCTTTGTACCACCAAGAAGATATACTAAAAGGGTTTATGTAATAGATATCCAACAAACCCATTAAGATAACAAAACCAACTGTAGATGAGATTACATAAATCCCAGACCATATATTATTTCCTGTACCAACCAAAACAGACATGCCACATCCCTTGGAGACAGGGAAGACAGAAGAGCTCAGAGTCTTGTGAACGTTACCCTCTTCCTGCAATAACAAGTTCCCATAAACTAAAATATACGTAGTCTTCAAATAAAAAATAAAGATAAAAATATCCAGTGAAGAAAAGTATAGCTAGACCTACCAATGGAGGTTCTGATTCTCTAGTGACAAATGTACAAATCTCAAGATTCAGTTTGTCAGAGAAAAATGGATAGATTGACTCCATGTTAATTGCAGAAAGAAGAGGAAGCTCATCCGATCTTTTAATGGCCCAAACAACTAAGATGTTTCTTGGCAAACAAGGTTTCCTATCCTTGATGCGGTGGAGAATATCACTCAAGATAGCTAGGAATGGTGAAATCCCAATACCGCCTGCTACTAGGATAAGGTTTTCATACCTTAAAGAATAAAAATAACATAGTCAGTCAACAATTAATATAGCAGAACGTGAAATTCGAAAAACCATATATCCAGTAAACTCCACCACTATGATGAAATTCTATGTTAGATGTGAGTACTTTGTTAATTTCCAAATTCAGTAGAATTTTTGTAAATTGAAAGTTATGCGTTAAATACATATATACATACATACACATAAAGCAAAGCTGCTCCAAAAAATGTGCCCACCTCTTGATTGAGCACTCCACTGTGATTTTAGTTTAATTTTTTTTGTGTAATTTATCAAAACAGTCACTAAGCAATGGTAACCATCATCTAATTCTACATACAGGTGATCTGAAGAATCGAGTACATACATCAAGTGATACGGTGATTCATGCCCATAAGGCCCCTCTACAGAAACTGTCATCTTAGAATGAGGTTGGATGAGCAGCTCCTTTAAAGGCTCCTCAGAACTATTTGAGAGATCTCCCATTAGCTTTGCAGTCCATTCCCCGAGAACCTTTATGAGAACTGAAAGATGATATTTACCATCCAGTGGACTTGATGAAACACTGAAAGGATGCCACTGCAGCCAAGATAGATCCCGAACTTGAAGGAAAATGAAACTGAGGGCATTGTACCGCAGATCTACACTGACAAGGAGTAAACTATAACATATTTGATATTAAAAGAGATACAACAACAATTAAGGTGAGAAGAACTATTATTACTTCCAGGTTTTGAAAGGACCAATTCCACTGTTCCACATGGAAGGCATTTGGCTGAAATTATGTCAACAGTTTTTCGTGATTGGCAAAACCTCAGAAAGCGATCAAGCACAAAGAGAAATATTCCTCCAGCACATATACTGAAAATGAAATCACCAACATGCAAGGCCAAGAAGAGGACAAAGACCACATAGAGTTGATGGGTGTAGAAGAATAATTCAAAATACTGCTTCCTCACTGGAAAAAGCGATGTCACCCACATCAACAACCCAGCTGAAAGGCTAATAACTCCTGCAAGATTGGCAACACCAATATCCTTCCACTGCAATATCTGCATGAAACAATTAAGTGAAATAAATACACAGCTTCCGGCCTCATACTCCATCCCTAATTTCTCTCTCCAAAAGGTCTTCTAAAATAATGGTAGTTTAGACATTTTATGAACAAAAAAGGGGTACAAAGGACAACAAGAATCGACAGGATCTCCGTCCATCTCTTTTTTCATGCCTTGAAATGAGTAAAATCACTGTTTGATTATTATTTTAGATGCTAAGCCTGTGCAATATTAATGCACATGTGGGAGCTTCACTGTATAGTTTATGATAATCAACCAATAAGAATCTTGTTCCAGTAAAACACTCGAGACCCAAAGAGAAAAAGTGCACAAAAGATGCTAATTGTAATACAATGGACATAGTGTAGCCATGTAGCACTCATTCACAATGTGTATATATGTATATGCATGTGTAAATGTCACCCCTAAAGGTCCCTGACTATTGTGAGTAAATAGTTAATAAGAGGGAAACCAGCTTGGCCCATTGTGGACATCTGCTTGGTAGGTTTTGGCAAAAGGAAAATAGACTGCACACACTGGATCAGAAGCAAATTTGCCCAAGAATCATTATAATTGATTCATTGTGCATTGGCACCATGATTTTCAAGTTTTATTGTCCAAATAAAGTCCTCAACTATGACCATATCATTAATCAAGAAGACGAAGAAAGAATCAAGAAGAAATAACTAATTCAATAGAAACTGTGGAGAATAACCTAATTATCCAAAAAAAAAAAAAAACTGTGGAGAATAACCGGTGGTGAGCTGAAAGCCTGAAAGGGGTAGTCTCCCATTTTCTCACTCTGCTCCTTTATTCCGATTCAATTAATTGTCATTGCTTCATTTCAATTTTTTTTCCAATTACAACTAGTTTTATTTCACTATTTCTAATAGAGAAAAAAATCATTATACCTGTTTCCAATGTGTATGCAAACTTTGACACTAGCAATGAAAGGAAGGTTTGAACAACTGAATCAAGGATGGCATCGGGCAAAACCATAGGCAATGGCACTGAGATAACTTTTAAAAGGTGGCAATTTGGTACCAAGGATAGTAATAGTCTTTATTGAATGTCTCATATTTCAATCAATATGTTAGTCTAGTAAATTTTTCTTAATTAATTAACTATACTTCTAGTAACTTTTCCTTAATTAATTAATTAATTTTACTAACTCTTTCTCAAGTAAGAGGATGATTAAAACTTTCCTTGTATGTTGAAAAAAACAGAGAAACAAATAAATTTGAGAAGCACACAATCATGCATCTTTCTATATATGCATGCATGCAAGTCATCTAGAAGTAAATGCAAGCAAAAATCCAGCATGAGAACTCACTTCTTGTAGAAGATTACCCTCAAGTGCCCATGCAATTATATAGCATAGTCCATGAAGAGTAAAGAGCAGCATTGTGAGATGTCCCAACCATACATGATATTTGGTAGCATGCTCAAAAGGGATATCTATAAGGCGGAGAAGAACTGATCCCCTAGCGATTGGGAGAAACAAAAATGCCAAGCAGAATAACCCAATCAAACCAAAGCGAAGTCCCGACAGTTCCAACAGAAGATAACTGAAAATTTCAAGTTAACATAGGAACTCAGCCAATGAAACTGGTCTTCAATAAAGAAGAAAAGTATATACATACAACTTAGTCGACTACACACCCATTGCAAAAGTTTATAAGACTTTTAGTTGACAACCTTTCTAATATGTATGACCCTAGAATTAAATGAGGAATAAAAAAGATAAACCTAAAAGGAGAAGAACATAGAAATTAAATGTGAACTTGAGAGTAAATTACAAGAACTCTGTCGAAAGACTCCTTCCAGGCAATCTAAAAGAACATTAGCCAAGATGAATGCTGCTAAATTGAGAAGTTTTATACAATTCATTGCTTTAAAATCTCCCATATAAGCATGATATGAAGAATATTGCAAAATAAGAAGTTTCAGAAGTAGAATGCTAAAGCAAACACTGTCAAAACTCTACATGAAAAAGTGGTTGACTTGACTCGCACCCTTTAAAGAAAAGGCAACGAGGATCATACAAAACAATAAAATAATAATATACCTTTCCTCTTTAGAAGGCAAACTGAATTCAGATACAGCTTTTATGTTCTGTATGGTATAGGCAGAAACGGCCCAGATGACATACACAACAAAGAGTAGTATTCCAATAAACTCAGCAGCAGATACAACCCCAAATGGTCCATCCACAATAACAGGGAACGTCCATAACCGAAACCTTGGACGTTTCCAAGTCTTTTTCCTGCAAGTAAATATTCATCTTTTTAAGTAAATAAATTAAGAAAAAAGATGTTATAAACTAGAATGATAAATCACATACTCTTGGAGTTCCTCTTCCCCTGAGATGATAACAAGTGCTATAGAAAGAAATGCAATTGCAAGAATTGGGGCGGAGAATGTCAGAAACAGACTTCCTGCATATAGAATTGAGGTATCAAAATTTGAGAACACTTGAAAGGAAAAAAGAAAGTAGACATTTAAGTAGTTTAGACCTGTAATTCCAAACACAGTTCCATCGCTGTATTCAATCCATTTGGTATACAATTCTGACATGAAGCCTGCCGGGAACAGAAAAATAAGAGCAGCCCATCCAATAAAAATCACCCACATTACAATCTTCAGAATCCATTTCACCAACGATACTAGGAGAGGTGTTTTCTTCACATAAGCACTCGAAAGAAGAGGTTCACTGCCTTCTGAGTAATCATCCATGGGAATTTGGAAGAAAATAATAAAAGATGAGTGAAATTTCCCTCCCTCACCTACTTGCCTTAATCTCCTCCTGAATCCCAGATTGGAATTGAATACCCAAAAGCCTATTCTTATTATATACAAAAAGACGTGGGAAAAAACCCAAATATGTGGAACCCATCACCCTGGTTCAGAATTTACAAGAATTTGGAATTATTCAGGAGAAAATATGAACCAACCGCTGAAGCTTTTTATCTTGAAGATTAAAGAGATGCAAAATGTAAGCGTCTGGTTGGCGACCATATTTAGTAACAGTTGACATCACCAGACTGTACAAAAAGAGAGATGGGGAGGATGAGTGCAGAGTGGTTTTGTAGTTTTATATTTGGGTGGACAAACACCACAATTAATTCATTTTTACGGAAAGATTTGAGTGTTAGAGAATCAAAGAGTGTGGGGGCAGTGGGGAAGGAAGAATATAAAATACATGTGTCCACAAATTTGGGAAAATAAACAGAAAGTGCAGGAAGAAGATATTTTTGAGAAAGAATGAAAGAAAAAAGAAGGGGGGCGCCGTGATGTCACTATTCCTAGTACGCATCAACAACGAGATCCATTCAATTTTATGTGAACCTCACTTTTCCTACAATTATCTTCGTCTCGGCCTCATCTGTCATTATTATGTACATACAATTATATGTGTATATACATTCAGAGTTCCATGGACAGAGAGTTGTCGTTCATCATCCGACGATAAAAGTGAAATCACGTACGTATGGTGTATATTGAATATGGTGGCTTGTCTCGACGAGTGTCAAAATCATATGATGCTTTTTTATTTTATTTTTTTAATGTGAAAAATACTAATATAGTGTAAAATGATCACTTTTACAATATTTAAAATTTATTAGGTGATAATATTTGATTCAAGGATTCAACGGTCCAAATCATTCTTCAATCTGAGTTGAGTGAATTTAGAAAACCATTGTAATCTCTTTTTTTTCAAACTCCATGTGTTTCATAATTTATCTCAATATATAGAATTTCTGATAAATTTATTTCCAATTATATAGAAAAATTCACGGGAAGTAATTCACGAATTTTTTTTTCATAATAAACACATCATATGATAAAAGTTTCATATAAAAATAAAGAGTCTTGCATTAGCAAATAATGTACACAATTTTCAGATTTTCTATGTATGGGTATTTCAAGCATCCAAATTAATTAGCATGTATGTGATTCAAGCATGCTCATAACCTCTATAAATCAACATACTAATGTGAAAATTAATAGATTATTTTCACTTTGAGGAAAGATAAAAATCCAAATTCGTAATATTTGGACGAGTCCTTAGCTGGAATTTTCTCTCTTTCCTTAACTTTTACTAGCTTCCATTTTCTCTCTCTTTTTTTTTTTTTTTTTTTTCTCTTATTTCTTTTTCGCTGACTCAACCCTTTTTCCGGAACTTTTTTCTCTTTAGATGGGGGTGCCATCTTGTTTTATCACATATAATTTATACAATATATAATAAAATACATATATTATATATATAAATATTTAAAAAGTCAAGGGTGCCATGGCAACCCTAGCTTTGCCTAAGCTCCACCCCTGCTCATAAGGTTTCAAAATTTGCATGATCATTCACCAGACATTACTTGAGGCTGACATGATGTAATAATTTTTGTCCCTTTAATAAAATTGAAATCTTCTGAAAAACAAAATTTCTAATCTAAATTTCAGCACTGTTTTCCATAATGTTATCTTATTTAAATTATCATAAACTTTTTTAAAAATTAAAAATATAATTAATGAATTGATAAATTTATTTAAATTATCACAACTTTTAAATAATTAAAAATTTCAATCATAAACCAGGGTAATGATCCAAGGATCGGTCCTTAAATTTAATTTAAGAACCACCCACTACTAGGATAGTATTTTGAAAAAACGACCATTAGATTAGATAATCTTTTTATGTATGTCATGTTTGCCAAAAATCACAGTGATCCAACGTTCGGTTTTCAAAATACAGTCTATTAAATAATTGTTATAGCATCCAAAGGTAAATACTGTTAGAGCGTTTCACAAACTGTATTTTGAAAATTGGTTGTCGGATCATTGTGATTTTTGGCAGACATGACATACATAAAAAAAAATCATCTAATCCAACGGTTGGTTTTTCAAAATACCTATCATGTGTGAGAAGATGGCGAGTGGTCCTTAAATTAAGCTTAAAGATCGGTTATTATATGATTATTTATGTTATAAACTAATCAATTCAGTATAAGCAGATCAACTATACTAATAAATATTTTATTTTATTTTAAATTAAATAGTTTATATCAAAATACATCAATTGAACCAAATCAACAAGATTAGTCGACATGAATTTTGGTTCCATGCTTCATATCTCTTCTTTTAGGGATGAAGTTTTGGGTTTCATTACTCATAAATGAAAATAAACTCATTTACTACTCCCCTTTCCCAATAACAACTAATCTAACTTAATCATGTATATCACTTGCAAAAAAAAAAAAAAATTATATATATATATATATACAAGATTAGTCATATAATATAATTGGAGTTATATCAGAATGTGAAATTATAAGTTACTGAAAATATATATAGTAAACTCTAAACCAATTGATTGATCAAATGTATTCCTTTCCATCAAACAAATAATTAAACATCAATGAGCAGGAAAACTCTCAAACACTCGTTGAATCGAATGGGTGAGTTTCTGTTAATCCATATTTTAACACCAGCCAATTAATGGCTGATACGTGTCGGAATGCGGAAGGAGATATATTATGAATAAAATTCATAAGGAAGAAGCCGTTAAGGATCAAAATTCAGGAGGAAAGTGACTGAGATAAAGGGATAAACATTTGAGAGTTAAGATAAATAATATTAAATAAAATGATGATGATGCTATGTCTATCTTATACTTAGATAAGTATTAATCCCATAAATTTGCCAGTTATCAAAGATTGGCAGGTGATAAAAGAGTTAGAGGTACAGTGAGTCACTTGGAATGAAAGTTCTTTTTAAATGATCATCGAGCTCGAAAAGAAGTCTATTGAGATTGGCGAAGTTTGTAGAAGGAAGAGACCTGATGAGGAAAGAATAATGCAATTCAGAGATTGAAGCTGAGAAGAAGACTGCGGCAGAATCTATAAATAGAGGGATCAGAGGCGAATGAAGGGCATCTTAATTAATCATACACTATAGCTTCAAAGCTTCTTTCTTTTACAAAGAGGTGTTTGAGAACCCTATTGTTGCTTGGCCGAGTTAGGCTCCACAGTAGAATATTTGGTGGCAATTCGAGGAGGATAGAAAAGCATTAAGAGGACGTTCGAGAAGTCTAAAGTGATGAGGTAATGGTAGAGCTGTCTTGAAATTTGGATAAATGAGTTCTTATAAACTTTTATTGCCAGAAAGTTATCTCGAGACGAAAGGAAATAGGTAGAGCACCTGTCTTGAAGTTTAATCTTTCTTATTAGGTTAAGAGGTGAAATACTGTCTCAAGAGATACAATTTAGTTTTTTCAAAGGCTCAAGGGTAGTTCGAGCCATACCGTTAAGTGGTTTATTCCATTTAATTCTTATTGGATTGATTTTCTTTTCTGTTTTTTTTTTTTTTTTTTTTTGCTTTAATTATGTTGTTTTTTGCTTCTAAATTATTGGGATTAATTTACTTGATCTGTCTTCTTAAAAAATCATCTTAATTAAGGCATTTGAATACCATCATTTGATATTGACCGTAAGAAATGATTCGAACTACCTTGCAATGGTTCGAACTTCTAAAAATTAAAAAGTGAATCAACACTTTCTATAAGCAAACCAATATTTGATCGAAGAAATAGTATTTTTTTTAATATAATAAAGAACTTTTAAAATAAAATAAAAAACAATTCCAATATGCCAAACTTCAAAAAGAAAAAAGAAAAAGGAAAAAGAGGAGAGAGAGAAATAAAGAATAAATTAAAGATGCATTGGCTTGAATTCCTCCTTGGATTGGAAGACAATCATTCATTCAGGCGGATGAAGCAGCAGCATAAGAAAATTAAAAGACAGTCCCTACCACTAGGGAATATTGAACGTACACCGCCCCAACCCCGGCGCCCCACTTATACACCAGCCCCGGTGCCCCACTGATCTACTCTGCATTACAATTAATGCCTTGCTTACAAAACTTTAGTCCTCTCAACTCCCATCCTTTCACATCATTTTAGCAGGTACCCACTGTGGCTTCCTCCATCTCTATTATTGTTGCAGTCCAAATCATAGTTGATTTAGCTACCATTCCGGGCCCCTTATTATTGTTGGTATTCTTGGGAGGAATCTTAACTAATTGGCCTATTTTCACTCTCTCTCTCTCATACAAAAAAAAAAAAAAAAAAAAAATCTTTAGCTTCAGTCCAAGTGAATTTTGGTTGGGCATATATATATATATATGTTGCAGTAATGCTATTATCACGTCAGCCTGACGCAAAGTTGCATCAGGTCACTTCCATATGTCCAATTTTAGATGACAGTTCGTAAAACTTACCGTTGGATTAGATTGTCCATCTTCTGTATGCCATGCCAGCAAAAAATCATAGAGATCCGACGGTTGGTTTTTGAAAAATGCCATTGTGAAAATATGCAACTTATTTGTTCTTCAAAATAGCACCATTTTTTTAACATCAGTTTTTTCAAAAACCAACTGTCAGATCACTATGATTTTTTTGCAAGCATGACATACAGAAAAGAGGAATCTAATCCAACGGTCAGTTTTATAAGATGCCATCTAAAATTGGCCATATAGAGACGACCTGACGCAACTTTGCGTTGGGTCGGCCTGATTATAGCATCACTATATATATATATATAGATTGGTTCTAATGAACACCTATAGGCGCCCATCCCAAAAGCAGCTTCATTCCCAAATGAAGTAGTTGAGATAGCGTTTGGGCGTATGTGTATTTTTTTATGCTTTTCTCTTTTCTTAGTGAATGAAACATGGCATCGACATATTCCCAAACGTAACATTTGAGCTGAGCCAGGGCCAGTCCCAAGATTTTGGATGTCCTAGGCGAATTCTTAAAATGTTGCCCCTACTATATATTGACAAAAAATATTGTGTGTAAAATTTTAGTGCTTGAACCTTAATTTTTCTTGCATAATCTAAAATCTACAATAAGTAATTCATAAAGCGAGTTTTCAATTAATAGGCTCATCCCAAACTGCTTATCACCGTTGCAAATATATACATCTCAAACCACCTATCACCGTTATATATATATATATATATATATATATATATATATATATATATAT
>JAESVK010000164.1:462869-479164 GCA_017140935.1 Hamamelis virginiana
ATTTTTTAGCAGTCAGTTTTCTCATAAGCCAACCGTTGGATCACTGTGATTTTTGGCAGATATGATATACATTATAGGGGTATCTAATCCAACGGTCAGTTTTTAAAAATTTTCATCACAGATGACTGTAGAGGAGGGCACTTGATGCAAGTTGCATCAAGTGCACCTTATATTAGCACCTCTGTATATATATATATATATATATATATAGATTGGTTCTAATGAACACCTATAGGCGCCCATCCCAAAAGCAGCTTCATTCCCAAATGAAGTAGTTGAGATAGCGTTTGGGCGTATGTGTATTTTTTTATGTTTTTCTCTTTTCTTAGTGAATGAAACATGGCATCGACATATTCCCAAACGTAACATTTGAGCTGAGCCAGGGCTATTCCCAAGATTTTGGATGTCCTAAGCGAATTCTTAAAATGTTGCCCCTACTATATATTGACAAAAAATATTGTGTGTAAAATTTTAGTGCTTGAACCTTAATTTCTCTTTCATAAGCTAAAATCTACAATAAGTAATTCATAAAGCGAGTTTTCAATTAATAAGCTCATCCCAAACTGCTTATCACCGTTACAAATATATTCATCTCAAACCACCTATCACCATTATATATATATATATATAGTATTCAGAACTGATCCTATAAGTACGTCCTTACGCTTTTATCGTAAGGACACTCTCACTAGGTGAGATTTTTTTGAAAATCAACCGTTGGATTGGATAATCTTTATATGTATGTCATGTCTGTCAAAAATTACAGTGATCTAACGGTTGGTTTTTAAAATGCAGATACTTAAATAACTTTGATAGCATCCAATGGTAAATACTGTCAAAGCATTTCACAAATTGTATTTTGAAAACCGATTATCGGATCATTGTGATTTTTGGTAGACATGACATTCATAAGAAGATTATCTAATTCAACGGTCAGTTTTTCAAAATATCATTCCTATGGCTTTCAAAAGGGATGTCCTTACGATAAGGAGCGTAATGACGTTCTAACAGGATCGCTTATATATATAAAACCTATAACAATCAATTCAAAAAGAGGATTTTCAATAGGCTCACCCCGAACCTCCTATCATCATTACAAATATAATTAGACCAATAAAGAATACTTACAACAATCAATTCACATGAATGTTTTTCAATAGGTTCACCCCGAATCTCCAGTCATCATTACAAATATATCAAACAAATAAACAAAACCTAAAATAATCAATTCACAAGCAAGGTTTTGATCAATAGGCTCACTCTGAACCTCTCGTCACCATTACAAATATATCAAACAAATAAACAATACACCAATAAATCAACAATTAATTCACAAGGATGCGGTTTTCAATAAGCTCACCATGAACCCTCTATCATCATTACAAATATAATCAAACTAATAAACAAGATTTGATTACAACTCTTGAATATAATTCCATTAAAATGAATATAATTCAAGTATATTTTGCATAAATGTACCTAACAAAAATAGAACAATGCTACAAAGAAATAAACAAAAACCATATTCTAAGAGAAAATGCAACAACAAAACATAGAAGATAAATAGCAAAACATTGCCCAAAATATTTGTTTATCTCATATAAAGAAATTCATACATTTAAAAAAAAAAAAATTCAAAAAATAAAAGCTAAATAGTAGAACATTGCCCAAAATGATCCAAAGGACCCTGAAAATAGTTTTTATTATCACCAAGTCCAATGGATAAGATCCCTTACTAAGAAGCCCGTCTAGGTCAAAATTAAAGTAAACTAAATATAAGAGATTGACTAATATACCATTTCCATATTTTAAGCCAACATTTAATTATTATATTATTTTCAGATTTAATGTCTTTAATTTTAGGAAGTTAGCATAATTAAAATTTGGCATTGTTTTTGAATTTGAAATTCTTTCATGAGATAAGTTAGATTTTGTTATCATCTAAAAAACCAAAAAACACAAGTAGATATACATGATTTGTACAAATCAAACAAAATAAATTAATAGCCATACACACTTGGAGAGCAAACTCAAAGTATCAAAAAAGTTTGAAAACCAAACTCTGCATTGACTTCTTCCCTCTCCTGTTTCAACCACTTAAAACCAAACTCTGTCATGAATCTCTATAAATTAAGGAGGCAAGCCTTGTGTTTTCTTATCTAATTGCTAATTGATAGGTCGTGGTTGAGTAGGATCTCTACACCATACATAGATTTGCTATCACACATTTGTTTGGGGGCGTGATAAGGGTGGAAAGGCTAGCCTGTTGACACCGCTAGGACTATAATAATAATATAGTCCTAAGTATACCTTAATCCATTTACAGAGTTATATGTATCTCTATAAAATGGATTGAACTTATGCTTTTATGAAAATAGATATAGATGTATATTTGTAAAATATTTAGTTTACTTATGGTTTTTATTAGAAATAACAATTTGATTGGTGTCACACACATATTTATTAAAAATGTATAACTTTTTTTTTTCCCCAATGTCTAATGATTTTTTCAAAGAGATATATATCTCTGTTTTATTTTTTTTTATTTTTTATTTTTTATAAGTCGTTCAATGCTAAATATAGATCGTTTTTAGAGATACATGTATATCTGTGTTTTTTTAAGTGTTTTGCAAAGATACCTGCATTTCTGAGTATTTCCGCGCACGCGCGCCCACACACACACACACACATATATATATATATTTCTTTTAAGTTGTTTGATACTAAATGTAGAATGATATTTTCAGAGATACGGGTATATCTGTATTTCTTTTAAGTTGTTCAATGCTAAATACATATAGAATAGAGATGGAACCTTGACTCTAAGATTTGTTAAATGCGTACATGAAATTTGATTCTAAGTTATGGTAGTTAACATAGATGCACGTATCTCCGAGATTTATTAAATGTATACATGAAACTTGACTTTACAATTTTTTGTATATTTATGTTCGTATTTATTTTTGTATATAAATGAAGATAAATATGTTTATTTCTTTTTTAAAAAGATTTTGTTATCCGGAATTCTAGCATGGATAGCAAAATCAAAATTTGAATTTTTAAATTGTTAAAATGGTGGTGAGATTTTAGGAATTTGGATTTGGATATTTAAAAAATATTTTAGTAACCATCAAATATGGAATTAATCGATGGACATTTGTGTCTTTTTAGTCTTTAAAACTGATGTTTCATGTATCACCGAAAAACGGAGGGACCTCCCGGTATAAGCATCTTATACCAAGGTCCTATTGGTATAAAACCCTTAAAATAAACCCTAAATCAACCAAAAATAAATGAATTATGTGCTAAATAATTAAGCTATTTCATTAAGACTATGTTTTAAAATAGAAACAACAAATTCAAATAAAAAACTTATAAGATTGACTTGAATTAACAAAGTACAAAAAAATACTCACTTCATCTCCAAAGAATTTTAAAATACACGATTCGACTCCCTAATTAAACTAAGTCTACAAATAACATGCACTTTATCCTGATTAATATGTTATTTATTTTATCCACACTTTTGGTTGTGCCAAAATCCATCGCAAAATGTTGATACCATTTGTTCCATGTTTCCATTCCTCTCTCTGTTCCCATCCCTCTCATCATCATTGGACAGTAGTGGCGGAACCAGGAAGAAATCTTGTTGGGGGGGGGGGGGGCAAAGCCTTATAGGCTTTGGACTTTGAATATTGGGGGGCCATGTAGTATATTTTTGGAATTTTTTTAACTATAATATATATATATATATAACACATGGATTTGAAAAAAGTCAGGGGGGCATGGCCCCCCTTGGATTGCACTCAGTTCCGCCACTGTTGGACAGTGTGGTCATTAGAAGCCTTGAGTGGAAGAATGAAATTTGAAATGTAAAAAATTGAAATTTAAAATGTAGAAGAGAGAGAGACTGGAATTTTTTTTTTTTTGGGATGGGGGAGGGGGTTCAGTGCTCTAATGTTTGGGAAAAAAAGGTTTTTGTGAAAAAAAAAGTTAGGCACCGTTTGGATTTGTTTAAGTACTTATAAAAAATAAATCCAAACGGTGCCTTAATTTTCAAAAGTAGGTGTAACTGTGATCTCAGTTTCAATCTACTGCCAATCTTCATGAGTGTCAGGCATTAATGTTCTTGAGCTGGTCATTGTCGGAACGTAAAATGACCAGCTACCTCAAGATTTTTATAAAATTTTTTATTTTATCCAACTGTAATTGTTGCTTTAGAGTTCTTGCAGAAATGCCTTGTAGTAGTCTTTTGTTTGAGAGGGGATAGATTTAGGATGTTAGAGGAGGTGTGATAATGATTCCCAGCAAATATTGAATCTGCTTGATGCTAGTAAGTTCAGTAAGTACATGGAGATCCAATGTTAAGAGATAAAACATCAGATCTGCAAGAGCCCGAGAACCTAAGAAATAGAACATCAGAACTGATATTCCCCTCTCAAGCAAGAAAAGTAGGAGCAGCGTCCACATCATGGGTTCCAGTTGCTCTGTATGCTTTGGAAATCTTCTATAAACCTAGAGAGAAGACAAATTAAAAAAAAAAAAAAGATCGGCTTTGTCTTACAGTCCAATTGGATTGAGAGAGTTGGGGAGAAGAGGAGAGAAGATAAGAGAAATATTTTAAAATTCCCTTGGCAAACCAAAATAGGAGAGAAATGAAGGGAGGGGAGAGAGAGTGGGGAGAAAAAAGCCCAAAAATCTTTCCCTCCAAATTGGGGAGATTTGGAGAGAAGAGAAGAGAAGAGAAAGCCAATGGACATGATTTTACTACTTTGCCCTTTCTTTCCCTTGTTTAGCTTTTATTTATTTTTTATGTAAGTAAGGGCAATATTGGAATTTATACCTTAAAATCTTCTTTTCTCTTCTCTTATGAAAGCTATCTAAATAGGGTGGAGATAAAATTATTTAAGTTTATCCCCTGTCTATCCAAACAAGGTGCAGAGAAAGTTATTTAATTTTCTCTTCTTTTATCTTCTCTTCTTTTAATGAGATTCACTTCTCTCCAATTCTCTCAATCCAAACATAGTGTTAATCTCACCACTCTTATTGTTATTTTGAACGTGGATTCACACAGCTTGTGGGCTGCGTGGATCTTGGAGTCACAAGGGATGCAAAGAAAGGCAGAGTCAGCTCGGCAGAAGAAAGTTGCTGTCGTGGATTTGCACAAGTCACATAGCTTCGATGCTACCATGGTCAGACTGTGGGAGAAGAAGAAGAAAAAGAAGAGTTCTCCCAAGGCACAGAAGAAGAAGAGGGGGAGGTTGAGGACGAGGAGCTTCATGCTAGTGTCAGGAAGAAAAAAAATACCACGGGAAAGCCAAGGGCAATTATGTTCCTAAATGAAATAATTTTTTTAAAAATAGGACCTTAGGTAGCAAATTTTTTCTTATTAGAACTTCTCAAAAAAAAAAAAAAAAAAAAAAAAATGAGTTTGTGAGAACTTTATGTAATAAGCAACTTTAAAAAGGGATTTTTGGAGTAATTCCGTTGACCGTCTAAATAAGGGTTTTGTGGTATATATATTTTTTTCCGCTATTGTAACTTTTAGCATGGGTTTTAAGTACTAGGTAACCACTCACACACGATGTGTGTGCAATGCGATATTTGTTTCAAAAAGTATTTATTCATTGACGGATTTGCTCATTTCACCCGATAAATGGAAGATTTTGGGATTTAATTCTTTAAAACTGTATCTTATATTGCGTAAATTACATCAACCTCCCCTGAGGTTTGGCTAAATTATAAGGATCTCCCTTAAATTTTGAAAAATAACATCGGCCTCCCTAAGGTTTGAATTTTCATTCCACGACCTCCCATGTTTAACAAGCTTATTTTAAAGGATCATATCTCCCACATATGAACACTGATTTGAGTGATTCAAGTTGTTATAGAAAGCTCTCATGACAAGTTTTTTATTGCAATTTGAATAATTTATTTGGATTTGAAATGAAGAAGTTATGGGTCTTCTAAATTGGGGGGAAAATCACATTTTTGCAAGTCAATTTTCTGCAAAAAAAAAAAAAGTGATTTTTTTCCCAACTTTGAAAGCTTTTAACTTCTTTGTTTCAAAACAATATCGAGTGATTCAAGTTATAATCGAAAATATGCCATGAGAGCTTTCCATTGCAACTTAAATCACTAAAATCAGAGTTCATATGTGGGAGATATGATCCTTCAAGGTAATCTCGATAAGCTAAAAAAGTTTTAGCGACTATAGCAACTACCTACTTTAATTTAAGCTTGTTTTTTTTCAAAGTTTTTTAGAGAGGTGTTGTACACCATCCTATTGGCCGGTGTCAAAGTAGAATGTATGATCTTTCTATAACAATTCGAATCACTCAATTTGTCTTTGAAACGAAAAAGTTGCACATCTCCAAAGTTGGGAAAAAAAAATCATATATTTTCTACAAAAAGTGAAAGGGAAGTCGTTGAACGATAATCCAGACCTTAGGGCGGTCGATGTTACTTTTCAAAACTTAGGAAAGGTCCCTGAAATTTTTCCAAACCTAAGAAAGATTGATGTAATTTACCTTTTTATCTTTAGATTTAGTAAAGATATAATAAATATTTTTTTAAATTTTAAATTAGTTTCCTTATTCTTATGAAATTCTTTTGAATTAATTTCACATTACTGGGTGATTCTCTTTTCCTGTTTGATGATTCTTTTCTATTCAATAGATAAAATAGATTATTTAATATTCTTAATATTTTTTATTAGGTTTTTTTTTTTTTCTTCACATGATTAATGATTCATAAACCTATTGAAGGTGGCGAGTGTTGATTGGGGAAAAAAAGTGGAGAAAATTGCATTCTTTTTGTTATCTTTTTTTTTTCTTTTATTATATATAGTCCGGGTAGGTAATTTATTGGATACGTATTTTGAAAAACAGACTGTTCAGTTAGATACCATGCATATTGTACCACATGCCAAAAAATATAGTGATCCAATGGTTGATTTTTCAGATATATTACTGAGAAAAATTATGACAGTTTTCAATGATAAGAATTTTTCAGTTTAAATTTTGAGACATCATTTGAGTATAATTTTTGGCATATGTAAAATCGAAAACAATAATATCTAATCCCACTATTAATTCAAAGTTGAAAGCAAACATATATGCACACTATGGAACCAAAACAGTTTTCAGTCCTTGCACCTTGTTTCATAGTTAGGGTAAAAAGTCTCCACTCCCTAGGTTCACGCCTTGCCGAGGCATTGCCTTTGTAGGCCGGAAAATTAAGATGGCCGTGGTTAGTTCTTGGCTCCCTATTGAGCTATCATCGGGCCTGATCTAGTGCATATATAGAGAGAGTGAGAAAATATCTAAATTTTATTAGGGTGTTGGCTACTTTCTTCGTAGTTGGTCCTTCGTTGATCTCCTCTTCCTCGACCATGACCATAACTGCGTCTGCATCCTTAGCCTCTTTGGATTCTTTCTTTGCCATCTTCTTTTTCTTTCAAAGAAAGCTTTATTTGAAGAACTTGCTCCATCGACTCTTGTTTCTTCTTGTGAAACTTTTCTTCATGAGCTTGTAGAGAACCCATGAGTTGATCAACGGTCATGGTATCCAAGTCTTTGGATTCTTCAATGGCTACGACAATATAGTTAAATTTTTCATCCAATAATCAAAGGATTTTTTCAATTACTCGTGTCTTATTCACATCTTCACAATATCTTCTCATTTCATTCATAACGGCCAAAGACTCTTGGAAAGTAATCTGAAATTGACTCGGACTCTTTTATTCGCAAAGCTTCAAATTCACATTTTAAAGTTTGAAGGCGCACTTTCTTTACTTTGTCAATGCCTTTGTGGGAGTTTTGAAGAATCTCCCATGCTTGCTTGGTGGTGGTTACATTTGCAATATTCTCAAACGAGCTATCTTCAACAACTTGATGGATATGCATAAGAGCCTACTTTGTTATTAGCTTGCAAAGAAGAAGAATGTGAAGAGGCAAATACATGGCATAAGAGCTCAGGTCCAAAAATCCTTAGAGCTTTGGTTGAAAAAGATTTATAGTGGTCTCTCTATGACTATGAAAGGTCATATTTGCTGAGTGCTGGCATATGGTTGTTGTGAAACATTAAAGTGTTTAAAGTCAACATTCATTCCTTGAAATTGATGAGTTAAGTGCGCTGAAGAGGCCCTAAGGAGTTGGCCTAGTAGAGTAGCAAGATAAAAGCTATTGTGAAGAAGCCCCAAGATGAAAAGGGTTGTAGACAAATACCCAAGATGAAAAGGGTTGCGCATACACCCAAATGATGAAAATGGTGAAAAGGGTCATGATACCCTATTGTGAAAGGGATTAAAATTCCCTGTTGTAAAAAAAGGAAGTGAAAAAAAAATTTGTTGACTAAATTCATGTATTGCAGATATACATGGAAGACGAAGGAGTTCAAGTCTCCATATTGTTCAATACTTTTTTGGAAGGTATTCTTGAAAAGTTAGATTTGTCACCAGTAATGTTTATTTGTGAGAAAAATAGATCAGATTATGCTCCTATTTTTCAAGCACAAGTTGAAGTTATGCATAAAGACCACTCGCATAGAATTTATGGAAGAGTTTCAAGAAGAAGGAAGCGGAATTAGAAACTGCATATGAAGCAATCAAATGTTTAAAGCAGTTTTGCAAAGTACGTGATATAAATTGTGGTGAGCTTGAATGTTTGGAGTACAAGTATGAATGTCTCAATCAACTTCATGAAAAAGCACTTGAAGAAATTCATGAAATGAAGATTTGCTCAGCTTGGGGAAAATAAATGTAAGGTTGAAAAATTTGACAAATTATGAATTAAGGGAGATGTTGGAAATAGTAATTGATAATTAGTATATTTTTTGGGTACAAAATATTTAGGTTGGTTCATGTATTTGAACTTAATGTGGTTCATGTATTTTGATTAGTTCATGAATGGTGTCTAAGATAATGAAGATTCTTTAAGGGATTGATGATGCATGTATGTATGGTTTTATATAAAGGGACAACCCCATACACATATTGTAACCAACCAAGTTTGAAATATCATAAGTGATGACCAAAAGAGATAAGTCTAAAAGAGAAAAGCAAGTTTAAGAGTCTCTTGTATGTTTGTATAGGAGCTCTGTACAACTTTTAATGCGTACATCTCTATATGCTCTATAGGAATATGTATAATTGTATTTGTGTGATTAAGCCCACCACATTTCCAACAGAGTAATATCGTATGCTTCCGTTGAATCGCCAATGAAGTAATATAAAAACAAGCTTAATTTTCCAACAATTTTTACATAGATAGAGTAGGAAGATGGCAACATATTAATTTTAGTTTTACGCTAGAGAGAGATGGTTGATTCAATGTAATTGCAAGAATAAAAATAATTAAACATACGTACCTAAAAATGAAATTCTTAGTAATACTCTATGTGAAAGAAGAATTGGAGATCACAAGTAGCAACTTCTTCAATATATACATATCGAAAAATGTTCTAGTGAGCATTTGCTGACTAGCAAAGAACACAAACTCTTGGATTAGAATCTTGAGATGAACCATCCATTAAGTGAATGAGAATTCAAAGGCTTGTGTTCTTTACTGACTTTAATTAAAGTTAGCATTTGCTGGCTAGAACACTTTTCATATATATATATATATATATATATATATTTTTTTTTTTCCTCAAACATTTAAGTTGGGATTTGACGGTGTAAGTGGAGATTGAAAGAAGAAGTGGTATAGAAATTAAAGTATATGCATGCGAGAGAACATATTAGTATATGCATGCGAGAGAACATATTTTTTTTTCTTTCTTTGATGCCGCAAAGAGCTCTTGGAGAGGGGGTCCCTGGTATGCTAGAGCTCCTCTGCTCCTGGACTTGGGGTGTAAAATTGTTTGAATGGGCCATATTCTTGTCATTACGTTTCGTTCCAACATTACATTTGCAAAAAACTCGGCGTTGCATCCTCCTTCTGTACAGCACGAAGAACTGGTGTTGGAAAGAGGGAGAGAGAGAGAGGGAAACCTCGAAGTATTGGAAAATCCCTTTTCCCCTCTTCTATTTTTTCTGAAATGCGGAATGGGCAGTAAATATTTTAATCGAATTTCGCAATATTTAAAAAGCATTTGAAGATTGAAAGGAAGAAATCTCCAAACGCAACAACGAGAAGAGTAAGAGATTTGTTTATATTATAGCCTTGATTTTGATTTCAAATCTTGGTTTTTGGGGAGAGAAAGAGAATTCAAGAGAGAGAGAGAGATTTGTCATTTTTGCTTCTTTAAGATTTCCAGATCTGAAGAGTTTCAGAGAAGATCAATTTCTAGCTAATCCAGTTCTGTGCTTCCTGAAACCCTAGAATTTCATACATAATAATATACACTCTGGCTACAGAGGCGTTCCTGAGGCCGCCGTTCACCTCCAAAAACGGCTTTGTGAGGCACCGTTCGATCAGCAACCCGAGTGACGTGTCGCCTTCAGCATTACCCTCTCTGCTATATGATTATGCTTTTCTCTCCCTTCGTTGCAGAGAGGCAGAAAGGGGAGGGCGATAACGAGCGTTTAGTGCATTTTGCTTCCAAGCATTTTCAGCCGCCCGATTGCCTCTACCAACCACGTGTCGTGTATCCATTAGAAGATTGGGATCGCTCATTCGGCTTGCGTAGCAAATTTTTCTTCTCTTTTCTCTCCCTCAGCTTTTTTTAAATAAAAACGAACACGTCAAGATGGAATTGTTTATAATAATAATAACAATAAAATTCATTGTATTTATCCATACATATAATATAATTTAATATATAAAGGTGAAGGATTTCGAAAGCAAAGTGCAGTTGCTCATCAAACTTCGTTGGTGTTAGAATGGTGCGTCCTCTCTCTTTCTCTCAATTTCTCTGCTTCTCTCTCTTTAATATATATATATCTTGCCTAAAAATTACATCTGATTGCCTTTTTTTTTTTTTTAATTTGAAAATTTAACATAAGAAGAAGCTGATAGTATGAGATTATGTTGAATAGGCGAGTGTGGAGGTGCCGAAGCAGTCGCTGAAGCTGTATTCCTACTGGAGGAGCTCTTGCTCCTGGCGTGTCCGAATTGGCCTCAACTTGAAAGGTCCTCTTTCTCTCCCTCTTCCTTCCTTCTTTATCTCGTATATTGCTTTATAATCCAAACCCTAATCTTCCATTTCCATTCCTCTGTTTTTCGGAATTTATTGTTCTTTACTTTCCTCTATCCTTGCTAATTATCCTATCTCGATCTATCTATATTATATCATAAGGGCTGGAGTATGAGTACAAAGCGGTTAACTTGTTGAAGGGAGAGCAGTTCAGTCCCGGTGAGTATCATACTCTTTTTTTTCTAAGAAAAAAAGAAAAAATATCTCTATCTTCCCTTTACATGCATAAGGGTCGTCTAATATATATATATATATATATATATATATATGAGCGGTGCTACCAGTCGCGTGCAACAATACTGCATTTAAATCCCCTCTGACATGTCTTTGTGCCACATCAGCAACTCAGACACTCCCAACTCAGTGAAAACACTCCCAAACACAATTGAAACACTCCCAACACAGTTAAAAGACATAGAAAACACTAAAAAAGTAGACAGTAAAGACACTCTCAGCATAGTTAAAAGACAGTGAAAACACTAAAAAAATAGACGGTGAAAACACTCAACTCATTGAAAGCACTCCCAAACACAGTGAAAATACTCTCAACTCAGTGAAAACACTCCCAACATAATGAAAACACTCCCAACACAGTTAAAAGATAGTGAAAACACTCAAAATGCTTTGAAAACACAGTGAAAACACTAGCTTTTATTTTTAAAGCACCAGTAGCTGTGTTTTTTTAAAACACAGTGAAAACACTAACTTACAGTATTTTTTATAAAGAAATAAAAAAACTGACATTTATATCCTCCAATAAATTTTAACATTTGCAAAGGCTTCAAGGTCAAAAAGTAGCCTAACATATTAAAGACACCATGTCTTTGTAAATGGTAGCAGTTTCAGCAGAAACGGCAAATCCTTACCTCACTACAAATGATGTGGAATCTGCAGGAAGTTGGGAAGAAGTTTTTGTTGCCAGCATTGATGAATGCAGCAAGAGACACACAATCAGAAAAACAATTAGTATCTGGTTCAGGAAGAGCATGATGATAGAAAAGTCAATTCTGCTCTAAGGCTTTCCACAGATCTCCATTTATTTACCACAGCATTTGTTTTGGCAAAGCTAGGAACCAGGAAAAGAAAAATAAAGAAAGAAGAAGCGGTGGCAATTTTTTTTTTTTTTGGGGGGGGCAAGAAGATGACGAAGCAGCAGCAGCCACTGGGAAGAAATCATTATTCTTCTTTTTCTTTTTTCCCTTGGCTGCTACCTCTTTCTTTTCATGTCGAGTAGGGTAGAGCGTTGCTGCTGAGTGCTGCCATGACCACTCCTACTTTTCTTCTTTTCTCCTTAAACCTGTAACATGCTGCTGGTGATAGCTCGGAACGCTCAGGATCTTCTTTCTCTTCTCTCTCCTTTCTTCTTACTCGCCTTTGATCTTTCCCTTGCTGTGTAGGTCAAGCTAGAAGAGCATCATTGGACCACTTTACCCACACAACAGAGATGCAGAGAAAGATTTAACCACACACTACCCCCTAGGACATAGAGAGATGCAGAGAAAGCTTTAACCACACACTACCACCTAGGCCACAGAGAGAGAGAGAGAGAGAGAGAGAGAGAGGAACAGATGGTCAGAGGTGTAATTGAATGAATGGCATTGAAGTAAGTAAGGGGGTGGGGTGGGGTGGGGAGAGAGTCCCCAGGAGCACGTGGGAACAGATGGTCAGAGGGGTTTTATTTTCGTTGCATTTTTTGATTGCTGCAAAAACCTGGTTTCTCTTTCCTGTTCCTTGTCATACGGTAGATCAAAATGGGATTGGGGATGGGACTATTAGCGTTTTCCTATATATATATATTGAAATGATCTAGTAAGCTAATGTTGACTTAGATTTAAGTCAGCTATGACTTATGGCTGTTGGATTCAGGGGCGAAGTTAGGAATTTGCTTTAGGAGGGGCAATTTTTATTTTTTATTTTTTTATAGGCAATTAGTTTATTATTCATCTTGCAAAAAGCATTATAATCATGGCCCATTTGCATTAGATTATTTTAAAATCACTTTTGGAGCTCAAAATTTCACTTGATTTAAGAAATGTAGTGATAATCACTTTTAGACAACTTGAGATGAGATAGAATGTTGGCAAAATTTTCATACAAAAAGTGATTGTGTCAAAAGTTAGGAAGCCCCAACTTTCGCCACAATACTTTTAGTATATAAATTTTAATACATGACGACATAATTTGACCATAATTTAATATAATTGTGTGAAGAGATAGTTATTCAAAAATGGTTTAGAAAAAGTTAACATAAACGGGTCCTTAGTCTTTTTGAGAAATAAAAGATTGTTAAGCTGAAAGTGGAAGAAAGATTTTGATAAATGAGCTAACAAATTTGTACGGGGCAAGGAGCAACATTCCGAGGTAAAAAATGTTTGGTATATATGTGTACAGAAATGCTTTTATCGATGGCTAGTTTCAGAAGAGATTTTGTAAAACCGACCGTTTGATTAGATACTCCTCTTCTTTATGTCATGCTTGCAAAAAAATCACAATGATCCGACAATTGCTTTTTGAAAAAATTTACTGTAAAAAAATGGTGATATTTTGAAGAACATATAAGTTTCATATTTTCACAATGATATTTTTCAAAAACCAACCGTTGGATCACTGTGATTTTTTGCAGGCATGACATCCAGAAGAGGGTTATTTAATCCAACGGTCGGTTTTACAAAATCTCATTTGAAACTGGCCATATGGAGATGACTTGACGCAACTTTGTGTTAGGTCTGTGAGCTGCACATAATATTTGACTATATTTTACTTTCCATAATTTATTAGTTTCCATGTATTAAGAGTTTCTATGTTTCTTAGGTTGCTATATTTTGTAGAGTTGACCTTCCATAATTTTGTAATAGCTTCTCTATAAATTCTAGGCTTGTAATCATATTGAATACACTTTTTGAATAAGAGATTGTTCTTTTCTCTTAAAGATAGTTTTCATGGTATCAGAGCCCTAGGGCTATTGCTTCTTTTTTCTCTCTTTGTTGCCTTCTTCTTTCTCTCTTTGTTGGTGCCTTCTTCTTTCCCTCTTTGCTACAGTGCCGCTACAGTACCCCGCTACAGTGCTGCTACAGTGCCCGCAACAGTGCCGCTACAGTACTGCTACAGTTCCGCTACAGTACCCCGCAACAGTGCCCCGCAACAGTACCTGCTACAGTATCCGCTACAGTACCCGCTACAGTATTTTTTTTATTTTATTTATTTATTTATTTTTTCCTCTTCCTCCTCTTGGTTAAGCTTGATTTGCATTATTTTTTGAATTTCTCCCTCTGTTGGCCTCTGTTTTCTGGGTTATTTCTCCCTTTTTGGCACTTTCTTATTGGGTTATTTCTAGGTTATTTCTAGTTTATTTGCTGGTGGTTTTCTCTCTCACGGACTCTCTTTTTCATTGGTTATTTCTGAGTAATTTCTCTCTCTTGTTCCCTGTCAGTTTCTGTAATTGAGTTTCTGTTAGGCTTTCAACTTCTCTCCCAGCAAACATCAGGCTTTCTCTTTGATTCGTGACCTTTGTACGACTAAGTATGGCCAATGAGAGAATTCAAGCGAATGAATGTCCCTTTTGTCATCAAAAGGGATATTGGAAGAATGCTTGTCATACTCTTATTACACCATGTGCACCTATGGTTCAGCCTCGTCCTCGCGCTGATCTTGCTGCCCCATTTGTTGTGAGCACAGTGCCACCTTTCCCTATGACATCTATGTTTGAGCAATTTCAGACTTGGCTAGCATCCCAATCTCAGTCTCAGGCTTCTGCTATATCCACTCTACACTCAGGTTTGAGTAATTTTGATTCTTCAGGTATTTCTTCTACCACTTGGATATTTGATTCTAGTGCCTCTCATCATATGACTCCAAACTTGTCTCTTCTTAAAAATTGAGTCTCTCCATCTTCTCCTATTACCATAGCTACTGCAAATGGATCTCACATGAATGTTAAATGCATAGGCTCTGTCCTTCCTTCCTCTAGCTCATCTCTCTCTATTCCTAATGTATTTTTTGTTCCTCAATTGTCAGTCAGTTTGCTTTCTATAAGTCAGTTATCTGATTCTGGTTTTGATGTTATCTTTTCTTCTTTGACTTGTGTTGTGCAGGATCGGGTATCCAAGAAGCAGATTGGGACATGGCATAGAAATGGTGACTTATATGTGGTGGATACTCTTCAGATTCCCGAGTCCAGTTTTTCTTCTGCCTTCTCTTCATTTTCTCTTACAAATAAGTCCTCTCCTTTTTATCTATGGCATGCTAGGTTAGGCCATGTGTCTAGTGCTCGCTTAGAAAGTCTTGTTAAGTCTGGCCATTTAGGCAAAATCCCTATTGATGATATTCGAGAATGTAGTGAGTGTAAACTTGCAAAAATGAAGGCTTTGCCATTTCCTAAAAGTCTGTCTATTTCTGATTCCCCATTTGCACTTGTTCATACTGAAGTGTGGGGTCCTTCCCCGGTAACTACTAAGGGTGGTTCTTCTTATTATGTTTCATTTATTGATGATTCTAGTAAGTTCTGTTGGGTTTATCTCATGTCTCATAAATCTGATTTCTTTCGCATCTTTAAAGAATTTCACTCCATGATTCAAAACCAATTTTCCACAACTATTAAAGTTCTTCGTTCTGACTTGGGGGGTGAATATTTTTTAACAGAGTTTACTGATTTTCTTCTTAACATAGGCATTTCTCATCAGTCTTCTTGTGCTGATACTCCTGCACAAAATGGTGTTGCTGAGCGGAAACATCACCACATTCTTGACACTGCTCGTTCTCTTCTTATTTCTTCTTCTGTTCCTTCTGTCTTCTGGGGTGAAGCTGTTGTCACTGCTGTCTATCTCATTAATCGTATACCTACTCCTCTTCTTTCTGGTTTGTGTCCCTATGAAAAACTCTTTTGTCAACCTCCAAATTATTCTCTTCTTAGGGTGTTTGGATGTGCTTGCTTTGTTCTTCTTCCTAAACGAGCTCGTATTAAACTTAGTGCTCGTTCTGTCTTATGTGTCTTCTTAGGCTATAGTTCCTTTCAGAAAGGTTTCCGTTGATATGATCCCGTTTCTAAAAAATTGTATGTCTCTCGTCATGTTGCCTTTTTTGAACGTGTTCCTTTCTTTTCTATTCCTCCTTGCATAGTTCCTATTAGTAAAGAAGATATTGTCTCTATTGATCCTTTT
>JAESVK010000164.1:493243-515207 GCA_017140935.1 Hamamelis virginiana
TTCAGTGGGTTGTTCTAAAGACCAAATTTGATAGGGTTGAAAAAATCTCTCTCTTCTATGTAAGCCTGCAAGACTGATTATCTTGAATTTAAAATGGCCACATAAAAGATAATTTTTTTTGAATAGATCATAGATTTGATCATTGAAGGAAAATAAGAAAATGTTATTGAAAAAAGTGGTTGAAAAATTATAGTACTTACAATACTCCATTCAACTGCTTCCATATTCCAGATGAAAATCTATGAAAAACTTAAGTTTTGGAATACTATTTTCCAAAACAATATTTTCATGAAATTCATTAAGAAAGGGTTTAATTTCATCATTTTCAAATTTTAAAATTATTTTATCAAAAATTTCTCTTGGTAAAACCTTTTTGGCTTTTTTGGAGAGAAAAATTCGATTAATTTTAATCATAAGTGCATCTTCCTATTGTTCAGTTATATTCATTATTTCAAGAAGAGCAGAGAGTTTGAAAGATCTTCAATCCAATTTATTTGTTTGCTAAATTTATTAACTACATATTGGATTTGCATCTTGTTTTCTTTTAATCTTTTCAAAACTTTTGAAAGATTAGTCATATTTTTTTCCGAAAATCAGCCGTTTGGTTAAGGCAGTGAGTTGTCCAAAGATTGTTTATCAAATGATACATATGTGGACTAAGTCTTGGATTATAAAAATCTTTAATATCCTGTTGGTTTGCAGATGATGTAGGTTGATAAATGTTAATTTCTTATTGGAAATTTTGAAAAAAATCAGCCATTTGTTTATAGCTGATTGGCATAACATACAAATGAACGTTAGGCTGGTTACCTAATTGCTGAAATTGTTGAGATCGTCCTGGGTTGGAACTACTTCCATAATTTTGATTCCAAGGTGTTTTCCTTGGTGATGGAATTCAGGATGTTTTACCATTGTCAGCCATTGTAATCTCTGGACAAATAATTAGCAAGGAAATTTTTAGTACCTTTAATATGGACGATATCAAAAGTATATTGACAAATATAATTGTACCAATGAACACGCCTAGAATTTTCTTCACCTTTTTTAGATTAATAAAATCTCGAACTGATTTATTATTAGTACGTATTGTAAATTTAACATAGGCTAAATAAAGATGAAATCTTTTTAATCCATTTTTTATAACCAATAATTATTTTTCATAAGTAATATATTTTATTTCATTTGGTTTAAATTTACTTGAACCATATCCAAGATTTCTTCTTGTTTAGAATTTTATGGAATTGCTTTTAAAACTGCTCCCCAAAATTCATCAGTAGCATCTGTTTCCATAATTAATAAGTCTTTTGTTTTTTTTTTTTGGAAAATAGATTTTGGGAGTTCCTTTAAACATATCTTTAATTTCTTGAACTAATTTAGAGTCTTCTTTAGACCAATTTATTTTTATTCCTGAATATCCCTTTTTAGGTAAATTCTTAAGTTTTTCTATTAGTGGTTTTTCTTGTTTAGACAAACTTTTAACAAAATTCCTTCCATAATTTAATAAACCTAAAAAACTTTGCAACTGTTTTAAAGTGTTTATTTCATTAGGAAAGTCTCTGATTTTTTCTATAATATGAGGTTGTAATTTTATACCTGATTAGTTAAGAATTATACCTAAATATTCAATTTCTTCTTTTTCAACATCTATCTTTTTAGGACTAAGAATTATTCTATTTTTTAGGAATATATCTGTTACTATTTCTAAATGTTTTTATGTTCCTCTCTTGTCTTAGAGAATACTAGAACATCATTTATATATACTAAACAGAATTCATAAAGATGTTTGAACAAATTGTCTATCCATCTTTGAAATATTTGAGGTGCATTATAAATTCGAAATGGCATTACTGTCCATTGATAATGACCATAGGGTGCACTAAAAGCAGTCAATGGTTTTCACTCTTTTGTTAACTTAATTTGCCAAAAACCTGATTTACAGTCAAATTTACTAAACCATTTAGCATCCGTAGTTTGTTTAACTAGGACATCTTTTCATGGAATAAAATATCCATCAAATTCAAGAAATTGGTTTAATCTCTTGTAAAATTGATTAGCATTCTATCTGTTTCTCTTTTAATTTCACTATGGTTTCTTACCATAAAAGCTGGACTAGAATGTGGACTTCTTGTTTCTTCAATCAATCATTTTTATGATAAATCTTTTATTTGAATTTTGAATTCATCTATATCTTGTTTAGTATAAACCATAGGTTTAACTCGGATTATTTTATTGGTATCTGTAAGTTTTAATTCACAATATCAAGGGGCTTTTTCCAATAATTTTAAAGGTTCTTCTGAAAAATTTGGACTTAATTTTTATAAACCCAATGAGTGTCATCTAAAGAATTAATTATTGATGTCATATCACCACGCTTAACTGGCGCAAATCCTTTGTCACACATGTGTTTATGTTGTTGAAGTAAAGGTATTTTAACAGATTCTTGTTTAGAAGTTAAAATCAGATGATCTTTATGAACTACAAAAGGCAGATAATGCTCAATAAAATTATTTCCTAAAATAATGTCTCCATGCATAAATGGAAAACAAAGTAATTTAGTAATATATAATTTTTTATCATTTAGTGTGATTGGGATATATTTTGCTTTAAGGAAAATAATGGTGTCATTACCATCAATTTCTCTAACAGAAATTGGATTTTTCATTTTAACCCAAAGATGTCCTTGGATGGCATTATATTGAGCAGCACTAGTTGTGGCTCCTATATCTATTAAAAACAGTGTTATTTAAACCGGACCAGACATGCCGGTTCAACAGTTGAACTGGGAATCGGGTCCCTAGCCGGTTTGATTAACCCCCTAAAACCCAACTACTTCAAAAACCGGCATATTTTACAAGAACTGTTCGAACCGCCGGTTCAACCGCGGTTTTTCTGGTTTAAATGGGTTTTATACTAGACCGGCCAGTTTTTTTAAAAATGAATTTACTCCCAAAATGACACAAATGCACCCCAGATTTTTTTACTTTCTGCTAAGCTTAGAAGGCTAAAATAGTAAATATGTATATAAAATTATAAAATATAAATCCTAAATGTCTAAAACCCTAAGGCTATGTTTGGCCCCCAACTCTAGAAACAGTTTCCTGTTTTCAGAGTTCTAAAAAACAAAAAACATCCTAAAAACATGTTTGGATTAATTTGTTCTTTGAAAACAAAAACCAAAAAAACAGAAAACAAGAACAAAAAATAGCTCAGTTTTGAGAACAAAAAAAAATTGTTCTCTCAGAATGATTTTTTGTTTTCGAAAAAATGCACGGGAGAATTCGATTAAAATCTATGGGTGCTTTCGTCGAACAAAACAAAAGAAGTTCATTCATAGTTTCGCACAAACAAAGGATCATTGCCGACGAAATCTACAAAAGTAACAAAACGAATCCCATCGGCAAGATCTGGCTCGCTGACGATGGCCACCGAGATGACAATGGTGGCATGATCGGATAGTGATAAAAAATGAATCCCCAAACCATTCATTCAATCGAATTCTTCTTTAGTTCATCTCATCCTCTTCAATCTTCAACTTCAAGTAACAAATTACAGCTTCCAGCACCATCTTATAGGATGCCTATGTCTAGTTTCTGTCTTCTCCTTCAATCGACGAGTAATGAAATTGAATTTGATTTCTTTATTTTTGGACTGTTTACTGCTTTTGGATTGTTTTTTATATTCATATCTTTGACTTTTGCATTTAATGGATTTTGGGCCTTGACGAATTTTATTAGAATTCAATTATATGAACTCTGTAGCTTGTTTACTTTTTCCTAATTCCTGTATTTTAAGAATAAAATCAGTATTTAGCCTGCCAAGTGTTTGATAAAACTTCTAAGTGGCTATTATTATGTTTATTACTATTATTATGTATATGGCCTTCTTTTGTTTGGTGCAAAACTAGTATGAGTGAACTAATTAGCTGTGTTAGTGGTGAATTCTGTGAATCTCTGCATTATCAATAATTCTTTTTAACACTTCTTTTATTTGGTGGGAAAATGTATTCTATAAGAGTTGCTGCAAAAAACTTAATCATAAGCTGGTTCCAACAGTACCAAACGCATTCTGCAAAAATGCAAATTATGTGCCAATGTTATGACTTGGCCAACCTATAGTGATACATTAAATAAAAAAATAAAAATAAATAAAAAATAAAAGAAGAAGAAGAAGAAGAAGAAGAAGAAGAAGAAGAAGAAGAAGAAGTGAAGAGAAGAGAAGAGAAGAGAAAACTGAAAATGAAAAACAATTTTACACCAAACAAGTTTTCATTATTTTGTGTTTTTGAAAACTGTTTTCAATTTTATATGTGCCAAACGAGTTTTCATTTTTAGAAAACCAAAAACAGTTTTCTGTTCTCATTTTTGAAAACAGAAAACAAAAAACTATTTTCAGAGTTGGGGGCCAAACATAGCCTAAAATTCCCATTCCCTCATTCCCGATTCAGCGATTCCACCCCGTGGTGGCTGCTTGGTTGCTGCACAATGCCACAAACAGCGATTCCACCCCCTGATTCAGCGATTCGACGGTGGTCGACGGTCTCACCAGTCACCATATATATTTTTCATTATCTCTTTCTCTCTCCACTACACATGACACATGGCTTTTTCATTATCTCTTATATATTTTTCATCATCTCCCCACACTGCTGCATCCTAGCCGACTGACCTCATTTCCCTCCCAACGCAGTTGCGCTGGCCACCGGGAAATCTCATTGCTAGTGAATATTTATCACCGCCGGCGTCTAAACATAAAATTTTCATGCTGGAACTCACTTTCTTGCAGCCTTCCACAGTTGGGAGGCCTACCGTATGCCCTCTCTCATCCGAAGCCTTCCTCGCCGGAAGCACACTGTACGAGGTCGGATCATACTTGCTAAGATGCTTTTTGCAATTGATATGTTCTGTTTCTCTTGAGTGGTTATCACTTCCTTGATTTGGGTTTTCAGGATAATGAATGATGGCCGGAGTTTAGACAGACTTTTCCCTTCTCTCAAGTTGCTCCGGCATAGCAAAGCTCTCTCATTGTGAAGGTTTGTACAATTTTTTTCTTTTCCTGCGAAATGATTTTTTTTAATAAGTGTTTTGGGTTTCTGTTTGTTACTGTTTAGAGTTTTCTTCTCCATGTCTGACTGAATCTATATTGCTTGCTTTCATGGCTGAATCTATATTGCTTGCTAAAATGTTACTGTTAGCATTTTAGCAATATGTTATTAGCATTATGCATTGTTGAGATATTGACATATTGTGTGATTATAATTTATAAAGAATAGAGATACTTCTTAAAAAAAATTTAGAACTTTTAATCTTTTATAGGATTTGTTTATATATATATATATATATATCTTTTTTTAAGGTTTTTAATAAATAATAAATAATTTTTAAATATTAATTAATATATTTATGACGTCATGATGACGTCACGGTTCAACCCGGCGGTTGAACCAGTTGACCCTTAACATGATAACTTTTCCGGTTCGGTGAACGGTCCAGGTTTTAAAACATTGATTAGAGCTGATAAACTATATGGTTTATAGTTTTTAAAGTTAAAATTTTCTAATATATACATATATTGTTTTTTACCTTGTTGGTAACTAAAGATTATATGTTCTGGAATTTTATCTTTTAATTCTATTTGTTGAAAAAATACCATATTTTGTTCTTCCCTTTTTTCATCAAGTATTTTTTGTTCCTTATAGGTTGTTCCTAGAAGGATTGGTATTTGCACATTTTTTAATGCAATTATATTTTCATCTTCTTTATCATCTTGTTTGGATATAGGAGGTCTATAAGAGATTTCATCAATATCTTCTAATAGGAATGGTTTTCTTTTATCAGTAAAGTAAATATTACTTCCCGATGCTTGAAATTCTATTGGGTTATAGAATTTACTTTTAGGAGTTTTGGTAAATTCTTTTATTAACAGGTATATTTAAGTCTTTCCAATTTATTAATTCATTTTGGATTTCAGTATCGAATGCTTGTGGCTCAAATAATTCGATTCTATTTTTATCAATTTCTTTTATTGAGGTTTTAGCATAACTTGTTAATTCATGTATGGCTTTCCACTGAATTGCCAAATTATAGCTATTTCTTTTCATTTCTATTCCTTTTGTTTGAATACAAATTTTTATTGTATCAACAATATTAGGGTCTTCCACAGAGATAAAGTAATTTGGTTTTACTTTAAACCATACTTGTCCAAAAACAAGATTCGATTGTATACCTTCTATTAATGCTTTAATAAGGTCATCAAATCTTTTATCTAGTACTACAACTAGAATAGGGGTATCTATTCTAATTCTAAATAATGCAATTATTTAATTTGAATTATCACTATATGTATGTATCTTATTTTGTGATATTTCTTTTTAAGCCTTTGTATTTTATTTTTATCAAAAAGAAGTATTTCTATCATTTCATCCTCTGTACCTTTAGCAGTTGTATTACCACTATATCTTTCAAATAGTCTAGTATTCCAAATATTAAATTTGGAAATTTTATAAATTTCTTCTTTCTTAATTTCTTTAAGTTTAGCTAGTTTAGATTCATCTATGATTTTTTCTTCACCTATAATATCTCCCAATTTTGTCATTTGAAGTTCTTCTGTTGGAATGGCTTCAAATAATTTATTTTTTTGTTCTGTCATCATGAAAATGAGTTCTAATTCATTTTCACTTTTACTTTCAGATTCTAATTGAACTTCATAGATGATAGGGTCATCATAAGATATTTCTTCTCCTAGCTAGCATGAATTCTAGCTGTTTTTCTTTTAGAAATTTTATCATTTGTTTAGCACTTTTACCTTTTTTAGGACAGTTAGGTGCTATATGGCATTCTTCATTGCAAATGTAACATTTGCATTTCATTTTTCTTATAAAATTATTTTTTCTTCTTTTTACATATTTTCTTTTAGAATAAGGCTTTTTACCCTTTTTACCTTTCCGTTTTATAAATTTATATTTTCTAAATCTTTTTCTTTTTCTATAGGGATAGTTTGGTTGACAACCAAATTCCAATTTTTCTTTTAACATATTATCACAATAACTTTTTCCATATCTTGGGTCACTTAATTGTTTTTTAACTTGCTAAATTGCTTTCTGTGTTACGAAATGTTTCATTAAAATTTTTCTTACCCATTGAATTCTTGCACCTAATGTATCTTTCTTTTTTTCAAATTCATGATAACCTTCACTACAGAGTTCATCCCATGGTGGGGGTAATTTATGGTAGAATTGCCCTAACCAGAACTTTGTTAGTTCCCATGGTAATTTTTGATAACGATGTTGGAAGGTTTTAGCAAAGGGATCAAATTCACAAATATTGCAGTCTTAGTTTTTATAACATATACTCTACATGTTCAACTTCTTGAACCCTATCTATCATTCCACAAAATTCCATCCTTATGTTATCTGCAATAATAATTAGTATTTCATCTAAGAATTTTTCTTTAGACCATGTAGTTTTATATTGAGTTATAATTACTGACATGGATTGTGCCCATTCTTGTATGGCTTGATCATAATCCTTAAACTCAACATTTTTTTAAGTCTAAGTAAGTTCCTCCTGCTGCTACATTCATTTTATGTAGATCAGTTCCAATTGTTGTAGGAGTAGGTTCTGATGTAGATCATTCTTATCATTTATTTATTATTTATGTATTTTTTGAACTATCAGAAACTTCATCTTCTTCTTTATCTGGTAGTCTAAATTTTTAACTACTAGATTTAGGTTTATCTTCAGTACTTTCTTCTTTTACTTTGGTTGCGTTAAAAGGTACTTCTGATTCAGTATCATTTTCTTCTGATTCATTATCAGAATTCTTTTCTAGTTGAAGAGTTAATTCATATTCATATTCAATCATTAGTTCTTCATTAGCTGAATATAGCTCTTGCATTTGTTTTAATAATTTATTTCTTTCATTATAATCATCTTCTTTTATATATCTACTTTTCCAATATTCTAATATTTCTTTGATGGCTTCAAAGTCTTTTTGATGTTTATTGGTTTTCAATATCTTAATTTCAGTTCCATAATAGAGTCTAGGATTTCCTTTGTTGGAATTACTATAATTAGAGGATATATCTTCAATATATAGATTTTCTGAATTATTTTTCAGATTTTCATCTAACTTTACTAGTAAATCTTTTGTTTCCACTTTTAAATCTATATTTTCTATTTTTCCTAAATTATTAAAACTATCTTCTAATTTTTCTTGATTTTTTTTCTATATTTTTTAATTTAGCTAATATATTAGACACACCATCTACAATGTAGTTTAAAGTCCTACTTATATTTCCTATATTAGCATCTTTATCCTGAATATGAGCCAAATGCTTAAAATCTCTATTTTGATTATCTAAATCACCAACACATCTACAGTCCTCCATTTCTCTACAAATTTACCGACTTAACACGAAAGGGTTTATGTCTAGAACTACCTTTCTAACAGTCAAGGCCTCGATAATCCCTACTCAAGATTTCTATAAGATTTGCAGAAATTTAAATTAACCAATACAGAATTATAGCTGTTTAACTAATTTCAGAATAAAACTACTAACCTATAGCTCTGATATCATTTATACAAATATGATCTATTTTTTGGATTTTTGGATTTTTTTTTTTAATTGTGTATATAAGCAAAGGATAAACACGGGGGTATAAAAGAAGAGAAAATTAAAACATAGAGGTTAAATATAATTTACAACTAGGCATAGGCAAAAACGTAAATAGCAAAATAAAAACCGTATTTGCAAAATAATCCCCAGCTATTCTGCACAAAAGTGGCTGCTTTTGTGGCATAGCAGATTGGAATGCTGGTAACTCATTGTATGCATCATTCAACCTGGATAGAAGAGGAAACTGGGTCTGCACAAAACAGTAGAGGAATGAGAAACTTGTTAGTTGATCATATCAAAAGGCAAACATGAATCAGCTTTATTAATTACATTCCAAGTCTCACAATTCTCACACAAGTCATCTTCTATATTCTGTGAAATGACGTTTGGGCTCGATTTCTCTTTCTTTAACAAGTTTTTTGTTTGGATACAATCCATCCTTAAGTTGGCATCTACTTTGGGTTCTCTTAGCTTTCTCTTTGACTCTTTTCCTGCAGGTGTTTTTGGAATGAAATGCTCAGACTCAGCATCAACATTCTTCGAATTTGTACTGCCAGATGAGTGACACGTACTGCAGTTCCAATTGCAGCTCACAAAGTGCTCTAGCCATGCTCAAAGTCCTCGGCCACCTATAAAAGGGAAGTAGCTAATCAACGTATATAGCTAAAAAAACATAAAGTTCCAACATTTGTACAGCTTCAGGTTCTGTTCCAAGCAATAGACAACTAGGAAAGTCGTATTACATTCACTACTGGTTACATGGAAATGGAATGTAGGAATCAATCATCAAAACAACAATATAATTGTAATGATTATAACAATAACTAAATCCAGCATGATGATTCAATCAGAGGAGGAACTTTTTTGATCTTTTCCTTTTCTAACACTCCTTTTAGTCCTTTCGCTGAAACAAATAAATAGACGGGATGAAGAGAGAGAGTTTTGCAGAGGATGATACTTGATTCGATGACGCAAAATATTCAAGCCCCTAAATGAAACCGGTGTGAGAATGTAGTTTTCAATCAGCGTGTACAAAAATTTCTTAGCACCTGGGAGATGCAGGGTAAGTGGGTAGCTTCTACTATGTACATTTGGTCATACAGAAACCGCGACCAAAATCCGTCAATTTCAATCAAACATATTGAAACTGTAATGCTCGTTTTACTGTTATGGTTGTTAAAAAGGAAAAAGAAAATGCTAGGCAAATGAATGAGTTTGTGTTTGCAAGAAATGAAATTGAAGGAGAAAGGATTACTGGCAGTTGCAAAGGAGAATGCACTTGACCATATCCTCAAAGAGAGTAGGGGACCTGAACACCCTGCCGCAGAAACTCCTCTCCTTGCTTTCTTCTCCATATAACTTTTGAAACTCCCTAACATTCCTTTCCTCCACGTCCGACAATCGCAGCATTCAAGCTACCTGGGCCAGCAAAGAGTGTCGATGGTGAGAAGAGAGAGAGTGGGTACCAAAAACGCGGAGATGGAGAGAGTGAGGGTGGTTTTGGGGATGGGAGATGGAGACGAGGAGGGAAGTATGGGAAGAGAGGAAGAGGGAGAGGTGAAGTGGGCGTCGGAGGGTGTTGGTGGAAGGATCACAGTGATTAGGGGGCATCATGAACAGCCCATGGCTGCAAACTGCCTTCTCTAGATCAAATGTGGCTGCTGCCTCCCCCAACGCCATCTCTAAGTCGCAAAACAACCCCGTATCATTCATTCGCCCAACCAAGGATCACAGAGAGAGAGAGAGAGAGAGAGAGAGAGAGAGAGAGGTTGGCTTCATTCGGCTTGCGTAGCAAATTTATCTTCTGTTTTCTATCCCTCAACTTTGCATGTTTAATGCTTAAGAGAAGAGAACTTTCTCTTACGCTATGTTTGGATTGAGAGAATTGGAGAGAAAAGAAGAGAAACTCATTAAGAGAAGAGAAGAGAAAGTTAAATGACTTTCTCTCCACCTTGTTTGGATAGAGAGGGGAGAAAGTTAAATGACTTTCTCTCCACCCTGCTTGGATGGCCTTCATAAGAGAAGAGAAGAGAAGATTTTAAGGTATAAATTCCAATATTGCCCTTACTTATATAAAAAGAAAATAAAAGTTAAAGAAGGAAGATAAATGGCAAAATAGTAAAACTACCCCTCACTAAATTCCTTTCTATTCTCTTCTCTCCAATTCTCTCCAATTTGGAGAGAAAGAAATAGGCCAACCTTTCTCTCCCCCTCCTCCCCTTTCTCTCCAACTCTCTCAATCCAAACGAGAGTTTCTCTTCTCTTCTCTCCAACTCTCTCAATCCAAACAAGCTGTTAAGCAAATTTAACTTCTCTTTTCCAAACAGGTGTTTGGATACCTTTCATAATAGAAGTGAGAGAAAATTCTAAAGTGTAAATTTTAATATTACTTTTACTTATATAAATGAGAAATAAAAGCTAAACAAGAGAAAGAAAAGAGCAAAATAGTAAAATCACATCCCTTTCTTTTATCTTCTCCCCAAATCTTCCCAATTTGAAGATAGATTTTTGCGCCCTTTTCTCTGTCCCTCCATTCTTTTCTATCCTATTTTAGTTTGCCAAACAAGAGAATTGTAACATTTTTCTCTTACTCCTCTCCCCTCCTCTCCCCCGACTCTTTCAATCCAAACATAGATGAGATTCTCTTCTCCTTTCCAATTCTCTCAATCCAAACATAGTGTTAATAAAAACGAATATGTCAAGATGGTATTGTTTATAATAATAATAAAAAAAATTCATTGTATTTATCGATACATATAATAGAATATATAGAGTTGAAAATGTGAAAGCAAAGTGCAGTTGCTGATCAAACTCCGTTGGTGTTACAATGGTGCGTCCTCTCCCTTTCTCTCAATTTCTCTGCTTCTCTCTCTGTCATATATATCTTGCCTAAAAATTACGTCTGATTGCTTTTTTTTTTTTTTTTTGAAAATTTAACATAAGAAGAAGCTGATAGTATGAGATTATGTTGAATAGGCGAGTGTGGAGGTGCCGAAGCAGATGCTGAAGCTGTATTCCTACTGGAGGAGCTCTTGCTCCTGGCGTGTCCGAATTGGCCTCAACTTGAAAGGTCCTCTTTCTCTCCCTCTTCCTTCCCTCCTTCTTTATTTCTTATATTGCTTTATCATCCAAACCCTAATCTTCCATTTCCATTCCTTTGTTTTTCAGAATTTATTATTCTTTACTTTCCTCTATCCTTGCTAATTATCCCTATATCTATCTATCTATATTATATCAAAAGGGCTGGAGTACGAGTACAAAGCGGTTAACTTGGTGAAGGGAGAGCAGTTCAGTCCCGGTGAGTATCATACTCCTTTTTTTTTTTTTTTCTCTAAAAAGAAAAAAGAAAAAAATTTATATCTTCCCTTTACATGAATAAGGGTCGTCTAATATAAATATAAATTTCTCTTCTGCGCGTGCACACACACACACATATATATATATTGCGTAAGGCCGGCCTTATATTATCATGTCTATATATATATATATATATATATATATATATATATATATATATATATAGAAAAATGTTCTAGTCAGGTTTTGCTGACTTTAACTAAAGTCAGCAAATAACACAAACCCTTGGATTGAAATCTTAAGATGAATCTTCTATTAAGTGAATGGAAATCTAAAGGGAATGGAAATCTAAGGGCTTGTGTTATTTGCTGACTTAAGTTAATTACTTTTATATGTTCGATTTGGCTTTATAAAATTGAGTTATTGAAACTGACTAGGCCCTCCAAATTTCTTGCATTCTGGACTTGTTTGGTTGCCTTTTCTATTCCCATAAAATGGCTCCTTAAAGTTTCTTCGATTCTTCCTAGTGTAGAGTTTTCAAAGCTGAATCCTATTAGCTATGTGCCCGTGCTGGTGGATAAGGATATAGTAATTTCCGACTCTTTTGCCATCTTAATGGTAAGTCATTTGCAATTTCCATCCCTTTTGCCCCCCTGTTTTATGGGATTTGACATCAGTTCTGCCACTGTTTCAATCTTTTATAAAATGCTTCATGGTGTGCTTTCTGCTGTACAGTATTTAGAAGAAAAGTATCCTCAGCATCCATTGTTGCCTCATGATCTTCATAAAAGAGCCATCAATTACCAGGTAAAATTGCTCTTGGATCCTTTCTCCTATGAATATTGGTTTCTTCTTTAGAAAACTCATTCTTGGGTGAATAAAAAACGTGTTTGCATGTATGAAATTGCCACTTATGACGTTAAGATGGTGTATATCTGTGACCTTTTCACTTTGGAGGCTCCTTCCAGTTTTATTACGTCCTTTTCACTTGTTGATGTTTATAGTGAAAACTAGTCTTCTAGTTGTGGCCCTCTCACTTCTGCAGGTAGAACAAGAAAGTGACTAGAAAAGCCTTGATGGCTCCCTATTGAGCTTTCACCAGGGCTTGGCAGGCTGGCTGGCGGTCAGCCCATAGTGCTCCCAGTAGTTAAGTGCAGGAGTCTAGTAGCACTGCTCCGCAACTCGGATAGAGGCCTATGACTCAGCTGGTCGGCACGATATGCCTCCACTCAGGCATGGTCGTCAGGTCTCAACTCATGCTTGGTTTGTGCCTCTTGTGGGTCGGCGCAGGCTTCCCACAGATCAACCATGGGCTCCTAAGGTTGTCTGCCATGTGTTGGCATGCAGTGACTCCGTGTGTTGCTTGGCAATGGTGCCACTTGTCAGCTTCTGATTGGAGGG
This sequence comes from Hamamelis virginiana, assembly GCA_017140935.1. Lineage (NCBI taxonomy): Eukaryota > Viridiplantae > Streptophyta > Magnoliopsida > Saxifragales > Hamamelidaceae > Hamamelis > Hamamelis virginiana. The sequence continues at coordinate 506,556 of JAESVK010000164.1, forward strand.
GGAATTTCCCCCACTTCAGTTGATACAATTATATCGATTACCATTGCAATGATGATTATCATGAGCAGTATATTTGAGCCTTATCCCAACAAATTCACCTATATGATCTTGAATTGATTTGCACACGAGAATTTGCTGGGAGTTTGGGCAAGGCTGGAGTATGCAATGCCTGTGCATATTTAATGTCATTTTTATAAAACCTTGTTCACTTATATTTTCAAGCTATGAAATATGAACTTTGTTAATAAAAGATCAATTATTGCTAAAAATTCAGTGTGATGGTATGTATGACAATGCACTGTTCTTTAATATTTATATTTTAACTTCTTTTTTTTTTTTTTAAATTTATTTATCTCATAAATATGTAGCTAAATCTGTTTCTTATTTTCACATTGCAATTCAAACTAAAACAATCTTGTCCATTGGTGGAAATGACTCCTAACTTGGCATTTATCAATGACACACACAAAGAACCTTATTCAAGTCATATGTTTGTCTGCTAATAAATTTTTTCATCACCTCATTTTTAGGCTGCAAATATAGTTTCCTCAAGCATACAGCCTCTCCAGAATTTAGCTGTGCTGGTAAACATATGGGAGGGTTTTTTGCTTTTCTATCACCCTTTCATCTCCTAAATTTGGATTTTTCATGGCATTGTTTGTCCACCATATAATGTATATAATTTGTCTGCTTTCGCATTTGCAGAAATATATTGAGGAGAAAGTTAGTTCTGATGAGAAGCTTGTTTGGGCTCAAACGCATATTGGAAAGGGCTTTAAGGGTAAGCTTTGAAGACAAGCCCCCTCCTCCTTTTGCAGGGTTGCTCGAAAAAGAAGAAGAAGAAGAATAAACTACAGATGCTAGAATTTAATTTGTTATAATAATCTGGCATACCACTTTGAACTTGAAATTTACTGTGGCTCACAAAAGTTAATTAACTTAACTCGTAAACATCTTTCCACCCTCTCAACCTTGATTTTGCTGCCCCAACCATTCTAGTGTGTCCCATTAAGGAGCAAAGGGTACAAGAATGATCCATGGGTTTTTGATACACAAGTTCTTGGATTCTGAGAATTACCTAATTTCTATTTTGATATGTTTCAGCACTAGAGAACCTGTTAAAAGGCTATGCTGGAAGATATGCCACTGGAGATGAGATTTTCCTGGTCTGTTTCTTTCACTTTATCAATACTCATGCCTATGTATCTGTATATAGCATACACACTTGTGCACATGCACTTATATCTCATTACTTTCAGGACCACAAGGGAAATTTCGTTTCCAATTTTTTATTTTTTTATTATTCAAATACAATTCCAAGTTGTTTGTGTAGGTTGAACAGAGAAGGTACTTGACCTTATACACACAATTATACACCTTTGAATTTTTTGAATAACAACTTGAATTTGCTTCTTGCAAAGTCATTTACAAAGCAAAAGAATTGGTGAATAAAATCAGGCATGTGTTGTGTGTGTGTGTGTGTGTCTGAATTGTCACCAAACTGCCTCTAGAGTCTTCTCAAATGAGTTGAGCAATTCAGTCATCCAGAGGAGCTGTATCTTTCATGGTTAAGATGGTTTACAGATAGTGTTAGTGAAAGATTCGTAGGGAGAAAAACCATAGTAGCTATGCAATCTTATTCCAACTTAAAACAATATGAATTACAAGCCTTTAATTTATAGAGAAGCTATAACATAAATATGGAAAGTCAACTCTAAGAAATATAGAAACCTAGGAAACATAGAAACTCTAATACATGGAAACTAATAAAATAGGAAAGAATATAATACAAAATATTTACAGCTTACCCCCCCTCAAATTCATGATGTAAGCGCAATGAGTATCAAGAGTTTGTCAAGTAAGGAACGAAACCGAGCATATGTGTGAGTCTTAGTAAAGAAATCGGTCAGCTGAAGAGCTGATGAAACATGAAAAAGTTTAATAGTCCCAGCTCGAACATGCTGTTTAATAAAATGATAGTCGATCTCAATATGTTTGGTACATTCATGAAAGACTGTGTTATGAGCAATCTGAATGACACTCTGGCTATCACAATAGAGAGGGGTAGAATGAGAGATAGAGACACTCAAGTCAGAGAGCAACCATCGAAGCCATATCACCTCGGCGGTGACCTGAGTCATAGCACGATATTCAGCCTCAGCAGTAGAACGAGCAACCACAGTCTGCTTATTGCTCTTCCAGAAGATAAGAGAATCACCAAGAAAAATACAGAAGCCAGAAGTGGATTTGCGATCATTAATATCACTAGCCCAATTAGACTCAGCATAAGCCCTCAACTCAAGTGTAGAAAAAGACGGTAAGTGCAAACTCTGAATTTAGTGCCACGGATATAGCGAAGAACGCTCATGAGAGCACCTCAATGAGTAGAACGAGGAGCAGAAACAAATTGACTGAGAATATGAACTGCATAAGCAATGTCAGGTCGAGTCACAGTGAGGTAGACTAAACTACCAACGAGCTCCCTATAAGAGATAGGATCATCCAAAAGTACACCATCAGAAGTAGAGAATTTGGCATTCAACTCTATAGGAGTATCCACAAACTTAGAATCAATCAATTGAGCTCGATGAATCAACTCATTAGCATACTTAGCCTGATAGAGCAAATAACTAGAAGGAGATGATGCAACTTCAATGCCCAAAAAATAACGGAGGGGTCCTAACTCTTTCATCTCAAATTCAGCAAAAAGATAACGTTTAACCTCATCGATAGCAGAAATATCAGAACGAGTAATGATTTTATCATCCACATACAAAAGAATGACAACCAGACTAGTAGAAGTACGGCGAATAAACAAGGCTGAATTATAAGTACTTGGAGTGAAGCCGATTTGAGAGATAGTGGTTTGAAAACGATTATACCAAACACGCGGAGACTGCTTGAGACCATATAGAGCTCGACGAAGATGACACACCAAACCTGATGAATGAGGAAGACCAGGGGGAGGATGCATATACACTTCATCATACAAGAACCTATTAAGAAAAACATTTTTCACACCTAGCTGAAAAAGAGGCCAATGACGAACAATGGCCACATAAATCAGAGTACGAATAGTAGTCATCTTGGCAACAGGGGCAAAGGTTTCCTCATAGTCAACACCATAGCGAAAAATCTTTGGCAACTAACCGAGCTTTGTATCTCTCTAAAAAGCCATCGGAATTTGTCTTAGACTTTATATACCCATTTGCACCCAACAAGATTCTTATTTGCAGGTAACAGAACCAAATCCCAAGTACCAGTCTTATATAGAGCATCCAATTCAGTTTGCATAGTGTCAATCCAATTAGGATCAGAACAGACTTCCTTATAGGATCGATGCTCAAAATAAGAATGTACAGAAGTGAGAAAACTTCGAAAAAAGAGAGAATCACAAGTATTAGAAAAACCAAGTCTCACCGGAGGGCGAAGAAGGCTGGAGGACCGGCGCGTTGGCGGATCATCAGTATCCAAGTCAGCAGTTGGTAGAACATCAGAAGGGGCGTCTAAAGAGATATGAGGAGGAGAAGAAGCCTGACGAGAATAAACTAAGGGAAAAGAAGGAAAGTCAGAATGTGAAGCATTAGATGAAACAAAGGGAACAATAGAAGAATCCAAATCAGAGACATACTCATATTGAGGAACAGAGGAGGGGAATGGATTAATAGAGACAAGATCTTCTTTGCTAATAGGAACTATGAGAGGGGGAATGGAAAAGAAAGGAATAGGTTCAAAATAGGCAACATGACGAGAGACATACAATTTTTTAGAAAGGGGATCATAGCAACGGAAACCTTTCTGAAAGGAACTATAGCCTGAGAAGATGCATAAGACAGAATGAGCACTAAGTTTAGTGCGAGCTCGTTTAGGAAGAACAACAAAGCAAGTACATCCAAACACCCTAAGAAGAGAATAATTTGGAGGTTGGCAAAAGAGTTTTTCATAGGGAGACAAACCAGAAAGAAGAGTAGGTATATGATTAATGAGATAGACAACAATGTGGACAGTTTCACCCCAGAAGACAGAAGGGGAAATAAGAAGAGAACGAGCGGTGTCAAGAATGTGGTGATGTTTTCGCTCAGCAACACCATTTTGTGCAAGAGTATCAGCACAAGAAGACTGATGAGAAATGTCCATGTTAAGAAGAAAATCAGTAAATTCTGTTAAAAAATATTCACTCCCCAAGTCAGAACGAAGAACTTTAATAGTCGTGGAAAATTGGGCTTGAATCATAGAGTGAAATTCTCTAAAAATGCGAAAGAATTCAAATTTATGAGACATGAGATAAACCCAATAGAACTTACTACAATCATTAATAAAGGAAACGTAATAAGAAGAACCACCCTTAGTAGTAACCGGGGAAGGACACCACACATCAGTATCAACAAGTGCAAATGGTGAATCAGAAACAGACATACTTTTATTAAATGGAAAAGCCTTCATTTTTGCAAGTTTACACTCATTACAATCTCGAATATAATCAATAGGGATTTTTCCTAAATGGCCGGACATAATAATACTTTTTAAGTGATCACTACACACATGGCCTAATCTAGCATGCCATAGATAAAAAGGAGAGGACTTATTTGTAAGAGAAAAACAAGATACAACTAAAGAAAAACTGGACTCGGGAATTCCAAGATTATCCACCACATAGAAGTCACCATTTTTATACCCTGTCCAAAACTGCTTCTTGGATACCCGTTCTTGCACAACACAAGTCAAAGAAGAAAAGATAACATCAAAACCAGAATCAGATAACTGACTTATAGAAAGCAAACTAACTGACTTATAGAAAGCAAACTAACTGACAATTGAGGAACAAAGAATACATTAGGAATAGAGAGAGGTAGGCTAGAGGAAGGAAGAACAAAGCGTATATATTTAACATTCATGTGAGATCCATTTGTAGGAGCTATGGTAATAGGAGAAGATGGAGGGATACAATTTTTAAGAAGATATAGGTTTGGAGACATATGATGAGAGGCACCAAAATTAAAGATCCAAGTGGTGGAAGAAATACCTAAAGAATCAAAATTACTCAAACCTGAGTGCAGAGTGGACATAACAGAAGCCTGTGACTGTGATTGAAATGCGAGCCAATCCTGAAACTGCTGAAATTGGTCAAACATGGATGGTGCTGGGCTAACAATGGGTGGAGCAGCAAGAGTAGCTTGAGGACGCGACTGAACTGGAGATGGGCACGGAGCAACTAGTTTAGGGCAAGCATGTTTCCAATGCCCTTTCTGGTGACAACAACTACATTCAGCAGTAGCCACATGAGGTTTTGGTTTGCCAGTGACCTTTATGATAGGACTGGGTGGTGTAGGAAGTAACGACGCTCGTGATGCAGCAACAAAAGTAGAAGAATCAGAGGAACTAGGTTAGCACAACTTAAGATGAGTTTCATCAGCAATGAGCTCTCGAATTGTCGCAGTAAGGGAAGGGAGAGGTACTCGATGCATAATAGTCCCTCGAAGGGGTTCAAACTGTTCCTGAAGAGCCATAACAAATTGAGTGAGGCGCTGACGATCACTCTTTTGGAGATAGCTATTCATACTCAGCAAGTCAGGCGGATCCATGAGGGCCAACTGATCCCAAAAGCTGGTCATCTTAGTGTAAAATGCTTGAATCGATTTCTCACCCTGTTTGGTAGTCCAAATATGACCTTCTATTTTATATTCTCGAACATAGTTGGATTCCATATAAAGGTCTTTAAGATATTCCCAACCAAATGAGTAGAATCAAACTTCAAAATTTTTTTACCAATACTTGGTTCCACCGAGTTGTGAAGCCAAGTAAGAACTTGAACATTTTCCATCTTCCATTTGGCTAGATTCGGAGCATATCCGTTAGCTTTAGGATCCATAGGTTTTGGACTAGTCTTGTCAATGTACCCCCATCGTCCACGACCAATAAGAAAGTTTTCCATAACTTTGGCCCAGTAGGAGTAGTTATTCTCATTCAAATGGATGCTAATTATCTGAATTTTCTTGTCGGCGATTCTTAATCAATTGAAACAGAAATTCCAAAGGAAAGAATACAAAACAGTAGGTAGAGAGAGAAAAGGTGCAGCGGTAGTGGTAGAGGGAAAGAGAGAGTTGTAACAGCAGCGGCAGCAACAGAGATAATGATTAAAAGAGAGAGACATCAACAACAGCGAGACAATGGAAAAAGGGAGACAGCAGCATCGAAAGGAGCAAAGGAAGAGGCAGTGGGCAGCAGCGGAGGCAGTGACACTAGCTGCAGCAGTAGCGGCAATAGCAGAGGCTGCGGAGGGTAGAGAGAGCAGCGGTGGCAGAGAGCAGTGGCAGTAGCAAGAGAGAGAGAGGCAGCAGTCTAGGATTCTGATACCATGAAAGATTCGTAGGGAGAAAAACCCTAGCAGCTATGCAATCTTATTCTAACTTAAACAATATGAATTACAAGCCTATAATTTATAGAGAAGCTATAATATAAATATGGAAAGTCAACTCTAAAATATAGAAACCTAGGAAACATAGAAACTCTAATGCATGGAAACTAATGAAATAGGAAAGAATATAATACAAATTATTTACAGAATATTTACAGCTCACAGTTAGACTGATATGGGGGAAAAAAGAAAAAAAAAACACAAAAGGTTTTCCTTTCCTAAATGCTTGCCTTTTTTGCTTAAGGTAGGATTACCCAATGCCCATAAAACTCTAGTTCCCACTTAATGATCACATTTCACTACTTGGTGAGCATTCTCTTTTTATCATTTTAATTCAGTTTTCCAAAATATAGGCACCTAAGAGTGAGCTCGTCATGTACAAGCATTCCTTGGAATTTGGTTAAAATGAGAAGTAAATTTAGGATGTTCTATGGCATAAAGAAGTATTGGAAACTTTGCATAGAATAATTTAAAAAGGTCAAAATTTTAATATGAAAAAATTATCAAAGTACTTTGAAATCATAATGAAGTTTCAAAAGTTCAAAAAATTTTATCTGTAGAAAGATATTTGATACATTCAATGTAACACATTTTTCTAGAGATTTGCTTTTAAAAATGTATGCATCTAAATCTCTGAAAGGCAACAACTCCAAAAGAGGAAGAAAAAAACATTTAAAAAAGAGCACCTTAGAAAGATATATAATTACTTATACTGTCAGAACCGATCCTGTAAGGTCATCCTTACGCTTCTAATCGTCAGCCCACTTTCATTGAGAGAGGTATTTTGAAAACTGACCGTTGGATTAGATAATCTTCATATGTATGTCATGTTTGGCAAAAATAGCAGTGATCCAACGGCTTGTCTTTAAAATAGAGACATTTAAACAACTTTGACGGCATCCAACGGTAAATACTGGTGTTTCAAGGACTGTATTTTGAAAACCGATTATCGAACCACTGTGATTTTTGACGGACATGACAATCATAAGAAGATTATCTAATCCAACGGTCTGTTTTTCAAAATATCTATCTTAGTGCTCCCAGAAAGAAGGGATGGGCTAACGATATGAAGCGTAAGGACGTCCTTACAAGATCGATTCTGCTTATAATGTTATATTAAGCCAGCCTCCCTTGTGGATGTCATTGTGTTTTCCTAAAATATCTATGACACTTTCAAATTAAAGATTTTAAAGGTAAAATTGTATTTTTAAACAATTTAAAAGTTGCTGCCTCATCCACTTGTATAAAGCTCTCACTACTTACTAATTTTTTCTTCACTGACTGTGTTAAAGTAACTAATGAAGAACTTAAGGGTATAGAGGGGGATTAAAGTGAGATGAGGTACATGTGCTTTAACATAGAGAACAAGAAGTTAAAGGTACCAAAAGTACTTCATCTGGACTTGCCATACAGTTTGTTTGACATGAGGAATGTATGTGTATACGTGAACTCGCAATAGTATAAATAGTCGACAATTTTAACATTAGAAAACATCATAGGGTAACATTATAATTTTTTTAAAGGATTTAATAGTGTTCAGGTATAGCTTTTTTAAATTTTAATTTTTTTTAGCGAATAATTAAATGAAACATCTGGTTCTAGTTATCAATTTTCAAAATGTGCACTGGACTATTGGCTCCATGTGCAACTATATAGCATGGACACTTGTACAAAGGAGCTATGTCCGACATTTCCGCAATACTCATTGGACATATACCTGACTTGCTCCAGATTTGTCCATTATATATATATATATATATATATATATATATATATATAGATAGAGAGAGAGAGAGAGAGAGAGAGAGAGAGCCCCGTTCCTGTGAGGACTTCCTTAAATGAGGACTTGGCCTTTTGGTAAATGTAAAATGGGTATTTTGAAAAACCAACCGTTGGATTTAATATTCTTCTTATTTATGATAGGCATTCCACAAATCACAGTAATCGGACCACCAGTTTTTGAAATACAGACTGTTAAGCATTATATAGGTATTTAATATTTAATATTTTGTATTTAAGAAACCAGTGGTCCGATCACTGTAATTTTTGGCATGTGTGTCACACATAGGAAGAATATTAAATCCAACGGCCAGTTTTTCAAAATACTCATTTTACATTAGTCAAAAGGCCAAGTCCTCATATAAGGAAGTCCTCACAAGAACAAGACTATATATATGTAGGTGCTGTGGTCAGGTGCACCTGATGCATCTTGCATTAGGTGCCATCTTGTAGAGCCA
>JAESVK010000164.1:516735-536661 GCA_017140935.1 Hamamelis virginiana
CTTTTACTTGGTCTGTGATGGGTTGTGGAATCCCTGAATATGTTCTCTCTATGATAGGTTTTTAAGCTATATCTCAAGTTTGAAAGTTAGTCTCAGTTTTTCAGACATTGTGTTCACACAAGGTTCCATTTTGTGCTGCTATGTCTAAAATGCAGACACATTCATCTGTTTACCCTGACCGTGTTTAAGTGGATTGGTCTCAGAAATCTCATAGATATTCATCATTTTCATTGTTTAATTCAAACATCCTCATTTTTAAAGTTTCTTTTTTCAGATCAAACTTCCGAGCCTCACTATTGCTGCATAAAGTGCCCTCTTATTGAGCTTCGAGGTAAAGAAGGAAGCATATATTGCGCCAAGAAATTACAATAAGGAATGGGTAGTTCCATCATAAAACTGTGTTTGTTGAGAATAAATGATTGGATAGTCATGCACTGTTGTTACTTCATGGTTTGGAACATCTGTTCAAATGTTCCCGAAGTTCAATTTTCTGCTTGTATCCCCTGTAAATTAGTGGACTATTGGTGTTTCTCAGTCGTACTACAATCAGGTATTTATGTAGCACGAGTGAAAATCAACATCAGGAATTTGAAGCTCAGTTATTCCTTTTCATTCTCCTCTTTCTCTGAGATATGTTGGGCATTTTACTTGAGCAATTTTTGTGAGAAAAACAAATATGAAATTGGTCCTACACGACAACACAATTCTTCTTTTTTTTTTTTTTTAGGTTCAATCCTTTGCTTATGTTAGTCTGAGAATTACAGCCCATATTCCCATGGCCATAGGTCAGATCCTTCATCAATATTGTAATAAAATACCATCAGGAGCTTCTCCATTTTTAACTGTCCTTTTTTTTTTTTTCATCATTTTTGTGTGGGATATTTTTTGGGAAAAGAATTTTGGTTTCTACTTAAGAAACAAAGTTGCTTGGCAAGACACAGCAAAAAGAATAAGTTCAATCTTTGGTGGGTAGTGAGCAAAAGGCAAACCCTAGATGAGCCAAGTTGACAAAAACCACTTGCAGGAGCCGACCAGCGCAACACAGTGTTTAACATTGGAGGGGAACATGCATGTGAGCAAATTCAAAACACCATTGGTGAAGAAGGGCCTTTTGAAGTCTTGCAGTAGGAAGGTGTAAGAGATATGAGAGTGAGGTATTTCACCCAGCTTCCCAAACCTTTTCTCATAGAAGTGTCCCACAATTCTGACCCGTTCAAACACCAACAATATTAGTTTACTCCACAAAGTCACAAAAACATCTACAGGCTACAGCAAAAAAATTGTATATATATATATATATATATATATGTATATATATATATATAGATATAACGTACCAATATGCCAAGAACTGAAACGGCGCATACTTTCCATATATCTTTTCAACATCTCTTTCAACGTTGAATGGTGGATTTTCTGGCATGAACCTGCACCATGAAACCTCCACACATTGAGCGCATTCTCAATGAAAGGAAAAAAAGAAACAAAAGCATACCTGTTTTAAATGCCTTGTGGTTTCAGAATCAGTAGGAATCACATGGTAAAATCCCATGCACATCAATACATTGGCACATGTAAAACGCCCAAATACATCAATTTCTCTTAGCTGCTCTGCCACCTTTTCATAGCTGCAAACTTCTTCAAGTTGTCTCAGCTGAATCCTGCCTTCAACAATACTTTTAGCGAGTTTCAATATGCGACTTGCTCTATATCCAAGATTGCAGCGCTTTGCCAGGAAATTTTCTTCAAGACCTGCTAGTTCTCTTGGGGTAGGAAAATTTCCAATCCCATCGTGAGAGTATGCTTCTCTCCCCCCCAGAAAACTGAATATCAAAAGGCAAACATGAATCAGCTTTATTAATTACATTCCAAGTCTCACAATTCTCACACAAGTCATCTTCTATATGAAAGAATACATAGGAGAAACGCAACGGAAATGACAAATAAAAATTTCTCCATAGTATCCATCCCAAGGATGAACTCAAACGATGAAACGAATCAAAAACAATTAATTTACAAGAATTAAAAGCTTACTTGTTGTTCCTTTGTGAAGCAATCCACTCAATCCTTCGAGCTCCAAAGCGTATGGTAGCCTCCAATGAAGTCCACACGAACACAGGTCCTCACGATTTTCTTGCGACTTCACAACACTTGGGAGAAGCAAGCTTAGAGAAAGAGTGAAGGAGAAAACAGCTAAGGAGAGAGAGAGTCACCTAGGGCCGGCCTTGGGGTGTTCTCTCTAAGGTTAGCCTCATTCCACTTTGATGATTAGGGTTACTTAGTGCTAACATGACCCATCATTAAGTATTTATAGATAATATTCCATTTAATTTTAAATTGACCCCTCTCTTATTAATTGACGATTAATAATTCGGGCCAATACTTATAATAAATAGGAATATTCTCATCTCTTAAATTATGAGACTCACTTATGTCCTTATGTGTGTGACCCATTGGGTTCATCCCAACCTAGTAATGGCAGAGGACATCGCATGTCTCCCAAAATAGAAACTTTCTATTTTTGGTTCGATTGGAATAATTCCAATTTTGCTCTCAATGATAACTTTTATCATTAGACCTTCACTAGTCATGAGTGACATCTAGCAATATATCAAGACGTACTCTAGGTGTGGGTGAATATACATATATAAATGAACCCTTCGTGATATAGATAATCCTTCACCAAACAATGCCATGATTAAATTAATTGGGCATGGATTCATGTCAAACCCTAATTTAATCCTGTGTTACTGATTCACCAAAATATAATCTCAATTAGGTAAACCCTTGAAAAAACTTTTCTTGGTTACCTACTGCTTTGACCAAAGACTTCATTGAGATAATATTTGTGAATTAACGTTGACATTCTCCCTTTCATATTAAAGGTGGTGATCCCCTATTGCACACCCACCTATCTTCATACATAACTCACTGAAGCCAACCGATTACATCATAATGGTTGAGGGAGTACGAGATACTATCAAACTTTAGCAACCTATGCATAAGATAACAAGTGGTGTCTCAGGTCTAAGGATTACAAGTGTGATTATACACATGAGCAGCTTTTGACATACAAATAGAATTCTATAAGCTGTACTCATATTGGTCACGTTCGGTGTACTTGTTCTCTAACAAGCACCCACAGGTTTACTATAGTGTCTCTATACATATGACATGAGACTCACCATCCTCCCATTGGAGCTAGTATAACATGTGTTAATCTTAACGGTTTATAATCACCTAAATATATAAACCTATGATCAGGAATTAATCTTGGATAGATGTTCTTAAGAGTTGTAAGTCTCTCTATCTCAACACTTGAGATACAACTCTATATCATGCTATCCAAGGACTTTATCATGAACAGTAATTAAACACAAGCTTATATGATAAATAAGCCATTTCATAAATGAATAGAGTTTCATACATGAATATAATGAAATATAATGTACCATAAATTCAACCTAACAATTGGTTTTAGGGCATACATCTAACACTATATTTTGTGAAATGACGTTTGGGGCTCGATTTCTTTGTCTTTAACAAGTTATTTGTTTGGAAACTATCCATCCTTAAGTTGGCATCTACTCTGGGTTCTCTTAGCTTTCTCTTTGACTCTTTTCCTGCAGGTGTCTTTGGAATGAAATGCTCAGACTCAGCATCAACATTCTTCGAATTTGAACTGCCAGATGAGTGACACTGCAGTTCCAATTGCAGCTCACAAAGTGCTCTAGCCATGCTCAAAGTCCTCGGCCACCTATAAGAGGGAAGTAGCTTATTGTAGACATCCATTTTTGACCATGAGTAGGGTCATTAGTGGTTGCCTGTGTTTTGAGGTAAAATAGGGTGTTAAAACCCTAAGTTGCCAGTTTTACCCTTGTGAGCAGTTAGATAAAGATCATTATCGCATGTAGGTTTTTAGGTCAGATTGAGTCGGTTCCTTTTGCATTTAGTTTTTAGAGAGTCTAGGAATGTCCATGTTAGATTTCATGGTATTTTGAGTCAGGCTTGATAGAAAATAAGGAGTTTTGTGACTTGAAGGGCAGCAATGTCCTTTGGATTACAAAAGCTCTGAATGACTGTCGATCTTGACCCGGATAGTCTCGAGGCTTTGGCATGGATATTTAGGGTGTGTTTTATAGCTAAGTTGATCAGTGGCAAGGTTTGTTGAGCCTCCGAGCTCATGTTTGGCTCTTAAGGCCCAAATGGCCCCTTTTAGCTCAAATTAGGGTTTCAGTCGGGAACGACCGGGATTCGATATTTTTATCAAATGGAAGCCTTCAAAAGCTTTAAAACGCTTTTTTAAATGTTTTCAAAACTTGTTTTGGGAAAAAGAAATGATTTTGAGAGCGATTGATTAGCAGATTTCAAAACCTTAATTTGGGTCCGGTAGGCCCAAAACAGCTAATTGGTCAGCTTTTTCTTAAACCTTTGACTTTGGTCAATGCATTTTCTCTTCAAACAGTTCTCAAAACATGGAGAATTGAATCAAGATCGTTTTGACACTTGAATCGTCGAATTTGGACTTGAAATGGGCCCGAAAAGCCTAAAAAAAGTCGAAACCGGTTCGAAACTGGCTGAGATAGGCCCATATAGGGCAAAATAGGCTTGGGGGCTCGATGAACATCCCCCTGTGGAAGGCCAACCGTCCATGAGGGACGGCCAACCGTCCTAGGGTGGATGGTCACCCGAGCCTCTTGCCCAATGTTGCTAATTTTCAGTTTCTCAAGTGTTTTACCGGCCTGGGACTCTTCCAAACCCTATGGGGAGTGTCTAGCTTGGTCTTGGAGACTTGGAAGACTCAATGATGACCCTTGGATCACTTCCTAGGGTTTTAATGTGAACCATTGATCAATTTGAATCATTTTCTATATATACATCACTTAGGAATCAGTTTTGGAGAGCCAACTTTGCATTAGAGGCTTTTTGGAGACTTGAGAGCTACAATCATCCCTAGCTACGAATTTGAAGACCATTGGAGCTTGAAGAAGGGAGCTTAGAGCTTGAGGAAAGAGGCAAAGCAGTAAGGGATCATACCCTATTGTGCTTATAATATGATTTTGAATGACATAGTTAAGAATTGGCTCATTTAGCATAGTTTACTTTTCTGCAGAATGTATGGGTTAATTTTATCTAACTTTATGCATAATGTAATATAGGAATGCATGCTTAGAAGTAATATTTTGATGTCTAGGAATAGTATTGATTGAGTTTTGTATAGGGATTTAGTCTTGCATGATTAAGTTTTCTGTTTTGAGTCGTATTACAAGTTTAGAGGGTTTAAATGTTCTTGCATGATGAATATGACTTTATTCTTAGTTTAAAAGCATAATGATTGTTATATGAGTGTTGTGAACATGTTTAGGATTTATTTCATGTCTAGAATGCATGCTAGGAATTAGTTTTGTTTATATGATTTTCTATTTTCACATAGGAATGCATGTTAAGATGGAAGCTTGAATATTCTTTCATATGAGTCTATGAGTTACATATATTCATGTTTTGGTTTATTTATTATATTCCTCTTCTCTTCATCAATATTTAGAATATGGAATAATATGAGTTGTGTTCGAGGGAGCGTGCAAAGGTGAGATTCTGCCCTTGTGCTTATTTAGCCATTTGGAGCATGAGTAGAGTGTTATTTTTGAGCACATTGCATGGGTTAATTTAGGACATCATGTTAGTATGCATTATATATAGGTCATTTACACATCTTTTTCTTTATTTTTTTCTTGGATTTTAATTCATTTTAGAATCACTTTCAAATCTGTCCAGAAATTGAAAGTGGCTTTAAGGTGAGTTAAAAGTCATTTTTAAGGTCAAATCTAACTTATAAATATGCATAAGTTCACATAGATAATTTAGTTTGCATTTAAGACATTTTTCATGCATTGTTTGCATTGTTTATTGCATTTTTCATATATTTTCTAGAAATTCCAGCATGCATTATGTTAGTATTTTAGGTGTTTATACTAACTTAGGATTAGTTAGAGACCCTAGGATTAGGGGGCCATTTGACCCCACTTAGGACTGTTCTTTGTTGTAAGAATTACAATAGGAATAGAGTTCTATTTTATTTAGGAATCTACTCCAAGAGGGATTCTAAAAAAAGCCATTTGAAAGTATTCAAATTGGAATGAAATTCCATCCCTTAGGAAAAAGTGTTTTGATCTAATTCAAACTCTCGAAGCTAGAGAGTCCTACATAAGATAGAATCCTTTTGGCTATGTAGTTCATTACAATAGGAGAGTCCTAAGTATCGAACTACGTGGACTTTGATTCATATCAGGAAACTGCTAAGGTACGTAGGCAGTCAATAGGGCGCAAGTCCAATCTTAGGATGACTCTGTGTTTCCTAATGTCTTTAGGATTTTTTGTTTCTTTTATTATTATTTATTACTTAGTATTATCTACACTACTTTCTTGGTTGATTAGATATGATAGGGTTGTTTTTATGAGATTTTGATAAAGCCCAAAATTAATTAGGAGATTTTTAATTAGGGTGAGATAGGTGCCTACAAGAGGTGTCTTGGAACCTTCTTATCTCATAACCTAGCCCCTGAATCCAACTTTGATTCGAAGACCATGCTTTTCCAAAATATGGGGTCATTTGTTTTATTGAAAATAAAACTCTCTTTATGGTTTCCTTATTCCTTTAAAATAAGGTGGCGACTCCCAGTTTTTGTCAAACTTTTATCATTTTTCAAAACCCAATCTTGGTGGATAATAGAGAAGGACAAATGTGGATAATAAAGAAGGATAAATCGAGATGGATAAAGTCATCCACAATCCACGATGATTTAAGTGAAAACGCCTCTCGATCCGGGGTTTGCTGGTTCACACTTATCAACATATATAGCTAAAGAAACATAAAGTTCCAACATTTGTACAGTTTCAGGTTCTGTTCTAAGCAATAGACAACTAGGCAAGTCGTATTTCATTCACTATTGGTTACATGGAAATGGAATGTAGGAATCAATCATCAAAACAACAATATAATTGCAATGATTATAACAATAACTAAATCCAGCATGATGATTCAATCGGAGGAGGAACTTTTTTTATCTTTTCTTTTTCTAACACTCCTTTTAGTCCTTTCGATGAAACAAATAAATAGAGGAGATGAAGAGAGAGAGTTTTGCCGAGGATGATACTTGATTCGATGATGCAAAATTAACAAGCCCCTAAATGAAACCGGTGTGAGAATGTAGTTTTCAATCAACGTGTACAAAATTTTCTTAGCACCTGGGAGATGCAGGGTAAGTGGGTAGCTTCTACTATGTACATTTGGTCATACAAAAACCCCGACCAAAATCCCTCAATTTCAATCAAACATATTGAAACCCTAATGCACGTTTTACTATTATGGTTGTTAAAAAAGAAAAAGAAAATGCTGGGCAAAAGAATTAGTTTGTGTTTGCAAGAAATGAAATTGAAGGAGAAAGAAAAGAAATAGGATTACTGGCAGTTGCAGAGGAGAATGCACTTGACCATATCCTCAAAGAGAGTAGGGGACCTGAACACTCTGCTGCACTGGGGCGAAGCCAGGAATCCTGTTCAGGAGGGGCGAATTTTATTTGATTGTTGCTACTTTATCCTAATTAAAAAAATAAAAAAGATTTTATACAAATTTTTTATTGTGTTAGATTGGGGTAGAAAACATTATAAAAATTTATCATCCATTGATACAGACATGCTATACTACTAGGTGCACCTGATGTAACTTACACAGGTGGCTTGCATTAGGGCCACTTTCATATCATATTATGAAAAAGTAATCGTTGGAGTGGATATCCCTCTCATGAATGTCATGTTAGCCAAAAATCACAGAGATCCAACAGTCAGTTTCTGAAATAACTGACTATGAAAAAATGGTGACATCTTGAAGAACAAAAACTGACCATTAGATTACTGTGATTTTTGACAGACATGACATTCATGAGAGGGGTATCCAATCCATGGTCAGTTTTTCAAAATATTCTATGGAAATAGCAGGCCACTTGATGCAAGTTGCATCAGGTGCACCTGATATCATGTCTTTCCATTGATATTTGTTAAACCACATTTCAGTTCAATATATTTACAATTATTTTTTATGGAGTCTATCTTTTAAAAGCATTGTATGATAGCTTCATCATTGACGCTATCAAATGCCCATTTTTCTTAATAAACATAATTAAGCGATCATTCATGATCAATTGATCTCCTATTTTGTTACATAATCGATGTGGAGATCAGCTCTGTAAGCAGCTCCACCGCTGCGGAGACAAGCACTGTAACAGCTCTACAACAGCTCCATCAGCTCCGTAACAGCTCCATAACTATGGACATCAACTTTGAGCAGCTCCATTAGCTTTGCAGCATCATTGCAGAGACCAGCTCTATAAGCAGCTCCACCATTGCGGAGACCAGCACTCTACTAGCTCTATCAGCTCTGCAGTAGCTCCATCGCTATGGAGATCAGCTTTACAGCAGCTCCTTCAGTTTTGCAGCAGCTCCTTCAACTCTGCAGCAGCTCTTTTAACTCTGTAGCAGCTCCTTCAACTCTGTAGCAGCTCCATCACTGTGGACATCAGCTCTGCAGCATTGCTGCAGAGACCAACTCTGTAAGCAGCTCCACCATTGCGGAGATCAGCACTCTAATAGCTCTATCAGCTCTGCAGTAGCTCCATCACTGCGAAGATCAGCTCTGTAGCAGCTCTATCATTGCGGAGATCAGCTCTGCAGCAACTCTATTAGTTCTGCAGCAGCTCTATCAACTCTGCAGCAGCTCCATCGTTGTGGAGATCAGCCCTGTAGCACCTCCGTCACATCTAGGAGCAGCCCAAACATATTAAGAGCTATCAAGCCCAGCTGGGGACAACTACTCCTCCAAACCAACCATTTCAGCCCTCTCCAGCTCTCACTTGTTAAGCGCCAAAACGGGGGGCAAAAGGGATAACTTAACCAGACTTGCCAAGATGGTTCGAGGTATTATTAATCTAAGTTAACTGACATTTAGATTCTTATAAGTTCCATTATTAATTGTTTTTTCCTGCTATTTATCATGCATTGGACGAAATTACCTGCTAATCCCCCGTACAGGTGCACAAAATAAATAGCAGGCAACCTGGGAAACAGCTCCACCACTGCGGACACTAGCTCCATCGCTGCAGAGACATCTCTGAAGTAGCTTCATCAGCTCTGTAACAGCTCAATTAACTCTGAAATAGCCCCACCGCAGCGGAGACCAGCTCTGTAGCAGCTTTACCGCAGTAGCCAAACAGCTGGAATCAGCTTAGCCACATCTGAGTTCAGCTCGGCCGCACTTGGTGACATCTCTCCCGAATAGCTAAAATAGCTTAATACAGCTCAGCCACATCTGGCAACAGCTCATAGCAACTACTCCCGATACGTAGCAACTATTAAGCCGTCTATCAGGCATCTATTTTGCTACCTTGGAGCTCCCATTTGGCTAACTTGAAGCCACCACATTGCTTGGTTCATAGCACAGCTCACGGGAGGCAACTATTAAGCCTTCCATAAGCATCTATTTTGTTCACTAGCAGCTACTCTCGATAGGTAGCAAATATTAAGCCGTCTATCGGGCATCTATATTGCTACCTTAGAGCTCTCCTTTGGCTGACTTGAAGCCACCACATTGCCTGGTTCATGGCACAGCTCACGGGGGTAACTATTAAGCCTTCTATAGGCATTTATTTTGTTCCTTAGCAGCTACTCTCGATAGGTAACAACTATTAAGCCATCTATCAGGCATCTATTTTACTACCTTAGAGCTCCATCGCATTGCCTGGTTCGTGGCACAACTCACGGGGGGCAAGTACTAAGCCCTCACTAGGCATCTATTCTGTCCCATAGCAGCTACTTTCGACATGAAGCAAATATTAAGCCGTCTATCAGGCATCTATTTTGCTTCCTTGGAGCTCCAGTTTCACTAACTTAACCCCGCCACGTCGGCCTGATTCAAAGACTGGCCAACTGGGGGCAACTATTAGGCCTTACATCAGGCATTATTTTGCTACCTGAGAGCTACCATCGTATATGGCATCTTTGAGCCCCCATCGTATATGGCATCGCTCGCTACCATCGTATATGGCATCTTTGAGCTACCATCGCATATGGCATCACTCACTGGGGGCGATTATTCAGCCTTGCATCAAGCATCAATTTTGCTAAGAATCATTATACTGCCTAGCTAAAGGCATCTATTATTCTAAAGTGCATATTTTCAGCTATGAACAAATTAAAACAAACTCCGCTATACCTAGTGAGAGCTCCGCCGAACAGCTGGGATCACCTTAGCTATATCTTGATTTAGCTATATATCGGTTCAGCTATATCTTAATTCTGCTACATATCGGCTCAGCTATATCTTAAATCTGCTATATATCGGCTCAATTATATCTTAAGTCAGCTATATCTTAGCTCAGCTATATCTTAATTCAGTTATATATTGGCTCAGCTATATCTTAAGTCAGTTATATATCGGCACAGTTATATCTTATGTCAGTTATATCTCAGCTCAGCTATATCTTAATTCAGCTATATATCGGCTCAACTAGATCTTAAATCAACTATATCTCAGCTCAAATATATCATAATTCAACTCTGTCACACCTGGCAGTAACTCCATCACTTCTAGGATCAGCTCAATCTTATCTATATGCTGCTCTGACGCACTTGAAAACAACTCAGGCATATCCGAAAATAGCTCAGTAACACTTAGTGGTTAGTGGCTTCACTGCACCATGGGAACAACTTCGTGCTATCTGAACACAGCTTCGCTGCACTTGACGGTAGCTTCGCCAAATCAGCTCAGCCAGCCAGCTTTTCTATACATGACAAAATTCTTCACAAATTTTTCCCTCTCCAAACCATGTAGTTCTTGAAAAGGAAAAAATGGGGGCAATATGGGAACCATTTTCCCCACCCACTAAAGGGTCACAAGCCAAACAAGCCCTATCTGGACCCCACAAGCACCTTTGCTTGTGCAACACACAAAGACAAGGTTTCTTTTATTTCTCCCAATAAAGCTTGTTTTCCCTGACAAAGCTTTATTGGTAAGACAAATGAACCTTTAAGGCTGATTGACATAAAGGTGGCCTGCCAGCCACCACCATGGGATATTTCATAAAATATCTCCCCTATTTATGGAGGAGCCCTCCACAAAAACAAGGTACGCTCTCTCACAGCCAACCTCTCTCATTTCACTTATATTATTATGCCACATACTGACTTTGGCATTGGAGCCTTCTCAGGAGAGTTCCACTTCGGGGCTCAGCTCCGCATTCAGCTCCCAAACTCATAATCTAGCCACATAAATGAAGGAATAGAGGAAGGGAACACACCAAATATCATTTGTAAGGGTGGTACTAGCTCTCACTGCAAATCTAGTTTACCACAGTTTTCATCATAAATAAATAAAAAATTAAAAATGATCAGACTCAAATTAATGAGAAAAATCCAATATAAGAGTTAGTATTTTGAAAAATTCAATCATTCGATTAATTTTTTTAATACATATTATGAACAAAAGTTTGTCTGTCGCAGATTAATAACAGCTTCATCTATAAATATGACATTTTTGCTCGTTAAAAATTTGAGTTTATGGATCCTATGACTAATGGTGTGTTAATTAGTTACTCTATAAAAAAAATGAAATTACCGTTGGAGATCCTATAAACACAAAAATAAAATGAAATTACCATTACCAAGTTAAGATCCATCTCATCCCCTTATAAAGTAGGTTCCCAATTCTTAAGAACACCCCTTTAAGCTCTGGAGGGAAATTCTTATGGCAAGGTGTTTCTTGGCCTTCTTACAACATGGACCTAGAGGTTATAACTTTCCGTCACCATAATTTTCCACTCAAGCTTAGCTAGGGTACAATAATTTTCTAATTTCGACCTATTAACCTAGTGGCATATATATATTCTCATTTTTAGAGGAGGGATCTCAAATTTGAACACATTAAAGCTCATCACTACCCATTTGTTATTAACTTATTCAAATATGTAAAAGCTAATGCCAAATATGTAATTGCCGAATAGTAAACCTACATATTCTGCATTAGCTTTGGGAAGACTGCAAACTACATTCGATTTTTTGGAGTGGAATATAGTGTTTTATATTCATTATTATCTTACCGAATACTAAAGCGTGCTTCATATTCGGATGTACCAGTTTGAATGCGAACACGAACACAATTTTTTTTTTTTTTTCAATTTTCCGATTGAAATAGGGTTTTTTCGTAACAACATCATACCATAATGGTTATAAAATGCTACTTTTTATGTTTGGAAACAAGTTTATTCTAAATATAATGTTTACCAATAATATACAAACAAACCTAAAAAGAAAGTGTTGGGGGTAATATGTTATAGGTTTGGTGTTGGGGTTGGGGGTAATATGGTCATTTTATAAATGCTGATATATTATGGGCTTCTTATAGTATTTCTGTTATGTAATGGGTTGTATTTAGTAAATGGGTAAATGGGTAAATGTGTTATTAATTAAATTTTTATAGTGCTGCTTTTGGTAAAAATAACAAATGGGTGAGTTGTACTTAGAAAATGGGCTACTCATAATAAAAGGTGTGCTGTATATAGCCCCACCCTTTTAGAAATTCACAATTTTTTTTTTCATTTAACGATACTTGTAGTGATGCATAGCATTTTCCTATCCTAAAATTAATTATGAAAGACTTGATGAACCGTCAAGATGCCTATCACTAAAATGGGTGATGACGTGGAACAAAGGATCCCCGTAATCTGCTGCAATGCAATAAATTTGTAGGAGATGAAACCAAAAGTAACCATCTTGGGAGCTTCTCTATCAGGAACAAGAAAGAAAATGACAGGTAATTAATTAATTAAGAAACAACTTGGGGAAAGAGAAACGCGTACAATCTGTGGATGAATATTGAAAATAGGCGGCCAGGTGGTTTAAGAGGACTGCAAGTTCAATATCTTCCTTAGTACCTGGCCGGTCTAATCAGATTTGGCATTATCCTGGTGTATAAAGCAAGGCTCAGCAGCTCCAACATCTTTGAGATGTTGAAAATGGGCGGCCAGGCCAGGTGGTTTAAGAGGACTGCAAGTTCAATTTCTTCCTTGGTACCTGGCCGGTCTAATAGGATTTGGCATTATCCTGGTGTATAAAGCAAGGCTCAGCACCAAGATCTTTGAGAATTGAAACAGCTATATATATCCCTATTTGATTTGGATTAATAAATTAAGTTACCCATCAACAATTAATGTCCTCTTGTCATCAATTAACCCAAATACCATTGGAGCCCCTAATTTTCCACATTTCTTCTTCTTCTTCTAGACAAAGCGGCTCTCAAAGGTTTCAGAAATGGGTTGTCCAAGAATCCATGTCTGTTTCTTGCTTCTTTTCATCAAAATTTCCCTCATAGCAGCAGTCACTGACAATAGCGATTGTGAGTTGCTTCCATTTTTTTTTTCCCATCAAGTTTCTTAATAATCACTGTTTGATTTTAAGTGTTTCCCATTAATATCTCTTATATATTTTAGCTGTCTAGCTATTTTCATATTCTCAATACTATATGTATTCAAGTCCATTCATATGGAATATGGTTGCAAAGGGAAGCACGAAAAGAAAGTATATGCTCGTGCATGAATGGTTTCCGAAAGGAAATATTTGTCCTTCTACCTTTATACTACAGTTAAATTCAGTTGTAGTTGTCAATTGAGCCCTGAAAACTAGAATTTGAATTCCTCATCAGATACTGCTCTGAGGGCTCTCCAGGCTGTCTGGAACAACACGCCGCCTAATTGGGTTGGCGCGGATCCTTGTGGCAACAGATGGGATGGGATTGGGTGCACAAATTCACGTGTGAGTTCTATGTAAGTCCTTGATTTGTTTTCACCATTTGAAGCTTCTTCTATAGATTAATTTGCTTACTTCTGTCTTGTCTACTTCTTTAATGTAAATTAGCCCTCCATGACTTTCAATTTCAGAATATTATCAAACATGGGTTTGACAGGGCAGCTGACTGGAGACATCGGGGGACTATCCGAATTACAGACTCTGTAAGTTTTATTATGCATTCACTTAAAAACTACTTCTAGGCTACTCTACTGAAGTGAAGTCTTCTTCGAACTGATCCTCCGAAATGCTTAAATAGGCCTCATTGAGAAAAGACCCATATGCCCTCCAAAAATCCCTAAAAAATCTTCATTCTGCTCAATGTCGGCTACCATTACCGATAATGCCTTAGCCCCATTATCGGTAATGGCCTTGAATGGGATTTCTTCATGGCCAAGTCTACTAGCATTACCGATAATACCTTCAATCCATTATCGGTAAAGGTTCTCTTCTGCATCGGGGGGGTGTTAAGCTTGCTGCTAGCATTACTGATAATCACCGAATGCTCTATTGATAGTGGTGTGCTGCTGATTTCCTTCTGCTGTTTTGGTTTCAACCATTACCGATAATTAAAAGCACCATTATTGGTAATGGGATGCTGCTAATACTGATTCTGCTTCTTGCTGCTCATTCCCTTTAGCCATTACCAATAATACTTGAGCCATTATCGGTAATGTTGAGTTGCTGGACATGCATGAGACACTTTGTTGGCTTGGATTGCTTGCATTACCGATAGGCACCTTGCCATTTTCGGTAATGGGTGATTTCTGCTCCTGTTTATTGCTTGAGTCCTCTTCCAAATTGCTTCCAAGCTTCACTTTATTCATTTTCCTTCCCTCGATTGCCAGCTTCCATCATCTGTGGGATGCCAACTCACCTTCAAAGCTAAATGTCATTGCTTTCACTCCACTTTACACAAAATTCCTACAATAATTGAAAACATTGAACATAAGAAAAACTACAATGAAAAGCTATTAACATGCAACTTAAAACAGTAAATTAGATAACATAATCACATTTGAAAGTGCATGATTGCGAGGCAATCACATTTGATAGGTGTATGGATTGTTATCTGTTCATTGTGCTTCACAAAGCATCTGAATGCTATTTGGTTGTGTAATATGGCAACATTCACAAAATTCAACTGAATTAATTGAGATAATAAGCTGCTCTGTTTTAAAAGTGTGTTAAGAGAGACAAATTAACTCAACTGAATGCTATCAAAAGCACAATGGACACATTTCAAATCTTATGCAACTCTATTGACTAATGTAAAATTTCACGAATGTCTAAAAGCCCTTTAGCCTATAATATTTAAAGTGGTTCTCAGCATATGGCACTGCAAATAATTTGGTAAGAATATATCTTCTTGCTTAATTGCAGCACCCTCATGTACATAGTCCTCTCTCTCTCTCTCTCATGTTTAACTTCCATGCCTAATCTGACATGATACTACACCACCACTAGGCATCATGTGTAACTTCCATGCCTAATATAACGTAATACTACACCACCACCAGACTGTAATTGTTCAATACTTCATAGGTGGTAGCTGTTTTAATTACTCTTTGTTATTCCTGGTAAGAACTTTCAAGATATATTCCTGATTATCAGTTTGTTTACATAGGGAGCTATCTTATAACGAGGGTCTAACAGGATCTCTTCCATCTGCAATTGGGAGTTTACAGAAGCTATTAACCCTGTAAGGAAATTTAGATTTTTGTTAAAAGTGTTGTTTGTTCCCTAGTTGTATAGTTAAAAATCCTCTTAATTAACAAATTGCCTTTTCCATGCATGCTAGAAAATTAAATGACTGCGGTTTCTCTGGTCCAATCCCGGACACGATAGGGTCTCTGAAGCAGCTGACCTTTTTGTAAGGATTTCAACTCTTGACTTCTTTGTTGTTTTACTGAAAGGGCTATCAAATATGTGATTCCTTATGGAAGCTCAAGTGTTGTCCAAATGCAGCTGGAAACATCCTAAGTTATCTTCCGTATAATATATGACTGCACAGTGGACAAGAGGGTCAATTTCCTAGAATAGGCTTCCTGCTTAAATTCACTGAACTTTTGGTTTTTATGTACCCAATACTTGATCATTCACTTTCTCCTTTCATTGCAATTCCATGTCTTTGTCAAAATATCTGAAACTCTCATTACAATTCTTTGCAGAGGTCTGAATAATAATTCCTTTAATGGACCGATACCGCCTTCCATCGGTAATCTTTCCAATCTTATTTGGCTGGATCTAGCCGATAACCAGCTCAGTGGAAGCATCCCAGTTTCTAATGGAATTGCACCTGGTCTGGACATGCTAGTTCATGCGAAGCACTTGTATGTCAATATCTTTGTAATATGAAACAAATTATTTCTTTTTTAAGTTATTTTTTTCTTCTAAATTTATAATTTTCTGTCAATTGTTTCAGTCATTTTGGGAACAATCAGCTATCTGGCACAATCCCGACTCAACTTTTTAGCTCAGACATGACTCTGATACATGTGTAAGTTTTGGAAATCCCTGGCTATTTACTAGTTCAGTAGTAGGTGACTGGATGAGTTCTGTGCATTGTTTGCTTGCCTTTACAGTGAGACTAGGGGAGAAAATAGGTATCAAGCTTTCATGATGAAAAAATGCATCTGTAAATAGGAGATGCATGTATCTGATATTCCCTCTGAAGTTGCCTTCTTTTCCTTTAACCATTGAAAACATGTTCCATAGGGACACATTTTTTTTCTTTGGGTAATGCAACACGTTAAGTTTCCAACCTAAAAGCCTAAGCTTGTAGGTGGAGGGCCCAATATAGGTATACGAAGCTATAACAAGCGATGTGGGATAGAGTGGATTCTATTCTTCGACACACCTGTTTATGGTGTGTTGATATAACTTCGGTACTTTAGCTTCAATTTCTTAATCTGATGTAGTCTCTATTGAAAAGAAAGGAAAATACTCATTCTTCAGCATCTTTGCTCTAATGTGTAATATTGGATTTATTGTATTGGATATGGAAATTAAGGAGTTGAACCTTTTACATGTGGATATCCACATGTCATACAGAGCACTGTCAATTTGGACATTATATTCTAAAATATCTAACATATTATTTTTTGCAGGCTTTTTTACAGCAACCAACTCACTGGAAGCATCCCATCCACACTAGGACTTGTGCAGACTTTGGAGGTAGTGTGAGTATCCCTATCACATACTCAAGGAAATTCATACTGAGATTCTTGCTGGCTGTGAATTTGTGTGAAGTTTCCATATTGAATATCTTGTCTTGCCTACAGACGCCTTGACAGGAACTCCTTGAGTGGGCCAGTCCCTTCAAATCTCAATAATCTTACAAATGTCAATGAGCTGTAAGTGGACAAAAGAGAAACCATGCCAGATGGCTCCTATACTTGTTTCCGATAAGTCAGTATTATCCTGCACTGGAATATTTTCTTTATTAAGAGTGCTTTTGGTTATCCATCTTCAGGTACTTGTCCAACAATAAACTGAATGGTTCTTTGCCCAACCTTACTGGCATGAACTTCCTCAGTTACATGTAAGTAGCAACAGCTTCACCTACTCTATTAATATCATCAATATTTTGGGGCCAAGTAAAGCGTTATTGATCCTCAGAATTAGTGCCTCCAATTTGCATTCTTTGACTGAAATGTCATCTGCAGGGACATGAGCAATAATAGTTTCGCTGTGTCAGATGTTCCTTCCTGGTTTTCAACCTTACGGTCTCTGACATCATTGTATGTCTCTCTCTCTCTCTCTTTCTCTCTCCACCCACACAAACACACATACATAAAAAATCAACTCAACGAAGTATTATCCAAAACTGTTGTTCATGAACATTTTTCTGCCATTATTCCTTTTGAGGGCTGTATCTTCTGTTAAATTGAAGTCCTTTATGTCACAATTTTCAACCTTGTTGTTTCTTTATCTTTCCTGATGTAATTGAAATTCTTTAAACTTGAAACATTTTATGCCTTATTGGTGCTGTTGGTGGTCTTTGTTGCAAATTTGACATGACGAAACCATCATTTGGCCAACTTTGTCTTATTGTGTCCTTAACTGCTCGACTCTAGAACTCAACTCAACTAAACCTTAGTCCCAACTACTTGAGGTTGGTTTTGTCCTTAACCCCTGCAACCTCCAATTTCTGGAAAATCTATAATTTCTTGATCTATGTATTCTTCTCTGCCAATCATCAATCTCAAAACATACTCATTTTAGCTAGAAAATTTACAGACATCTTTTCCTTGATTTCCAATCAGTCTATACCATACAGCATGGATAACCTTGTAGCCTTCTTATAAAGTTTTCCTTTAATTTGGTATATATGTCCTAATCATGGAATAGCTAGAAGAACCTTTCCACTTCATCCATCTCGCTCAGATTTTTCAGCCACTAACTCTTGAATCTTCAGTGGTGGATGATTGAAGTAATATATCAAACTTAAATCTTAGGAATCTCTTAGCAATCAATCTTTACCATTTTCACTATTTTTACTGTAAAACCTTTAACTTTAAAGTATTTTTCCGAGTTTTGACTTAGAGGGCCTTTTCTCTGATCTTGTTGATTAGAACTATATCATTGCCAAACATACACTGTAGGACTATATCTTGTTACTTATGTATCCATTTATATCCACAAGGGTATGTTTACATTGTTTGTCAACCTCATGCAATCTCCCTTCTTATGGCTTGGGATTGGCTGAATACAACAAAGGCCCTAAATGTAACATAAGCAGAGCGCTCTCCCCATCTCCCCTCTCCCCTCTCCCTCTCTTTTATCTTTGTGTAAGCACACACGAACATATTTTAGTCAAGCTGATCAGAGGAGAAGCTTCAAAAGTGTTCATTATTTGACAATCTCTATTCTTGTACTGGCAGGAAAATGGAAAAAACAGAACTTCAAGGACAAGTTCCTGTGGCCCTCTTCAGCCTTCCCTATTTGGTGTCTGTGTGAGTATCAATTCATTTCAAGTAGCACCACATTCGATGTTATGGATGTAGAGGAATCCAAATGAAATAAACATGTAATCTCCTTGGTTTTTAACACATTATAAGCTGATTGTTTTGACATGTGGTGACAGGGAATTAAGAAACAACCAGCTAAATGGCACCTTGGATATTGGCACTGGCCCTAGAAACCAACTGCAACTCATCGATTTGCAGGACAATAACATTACTGGCTTAACGCTAAGAGCGGGATTAAGCTTTGAGTTAATGTGAGCCTTATTCTTTGATTCTTTTGGTCTTTTTTATCTCCATGAAAATGCTGAAGAACTGGCTATTAGATTACTCTCTGGAGGTTAAACTTCCAGGACTTGTACTCAAATCTATTTTTAGTAGCTTATTATTGTCTTGTTGTTTTATTGGATTAATTTTCTATATTTTTGCAGACTTGTAGGTAACCCAATTTGTAATGGAACAGGAGTGACAGAAGGATACTGCAATTCCTCATATTCAACTCCAAAAAAGAACTGTGTACCCGTTCCTTGCAGTTCAAATCAAATTTCTAGCCCCAACTGTAAATGTGCGCTTCCATACTCTGGAACCTTAATCTTCAGAGCTCCTTCCTTCTCAAACTTGGGAACCTCAAGCTACTTTGAACTTCTCGAGCAGTCTTTGATGGATTTTTTCCAAACCCATCAGCTTCCTGTAGATTCAGTTTCTCTGAGTAACCCAACCAGGGATTCACTTGATTACCTTGGACTGAACCTAAAAGTTTTCCCATCTGGCCAAGATCTTTTCAATAGAACAGGGATTTCTATGATATCTTTGGCAATGAACAACCAAATTTTTAAGCCTCCAAAAGAATTTGGACCCTTCATCTTCGATCAGAGGTGACAATTACGGGAACTTCGCAGGTAGACGCATTTCACATTAACTAAAAGAAATTTTTTACAATGTTTGTTATTTCTCATTGTGATGGAAGAGCATATTTCACATATAACTAAGAGAAATTTGTGGCATTGTTAGTACCTTTTCCGTGTGATGAATCTCTCTCTCTCTCTCTCTCTCTCTCTCTCTCTCTCTC